>PVKU01007404.1:0-39879 GCA_004027475.1 Anoura caudifer
GTTCAAATAAGTTTTCCACTTGTTGCTCTTCCTCTTCCCCTTCTGGTACCCCTATAATTTGGATGTTGGGACATTTCAAGATATCCTGGAGGTTCCTAAGCCTCTCCTCATTTTTTTGAATTCTTGTTTCTTCATTCTTTTCTTCTTGATTCTTTCTTTCTTCCTTCTGGTCCACTCCATTGATTTGAGTCCCAGTTTTCCTCCCATCACTATTGGTTCCCTGTGCATTTTTCTTCATTTCACTTAGTGTAGCCTTCATTTGTTCATCTAATTTGCAGCCAAAATCAACCAATTCTGTGAGCTTCCTAATCACCAGTGCTATGAGCTCTGCATCTGATAGGTTGACCACCTCCTGGTAACTCAGATGAATTAGCTCTGGGGCCCCAGTCTGTTCTTCCTTTTGAGCCATCCTTGGTTTTGTTTTTGTTTTTTTTTTGTTTGTTTGTTTGTTTTTGTCTGGTCTCGGCTGTTACATAGTGAGGGGTGGAGCCTTAGGAATTCACCAGGGCAGGGTTGTGATGCTGGATGTGGGGGCCAGGTCCAAGAGGGAACAATGGTGCTTGCTCCGCACTGTCTCACAGACTCCAGTCCCTTCAGCCTCTTTCCCCTATCAAATTGGGCCCTTCTGGTGCTGATTTCCATGTGGGTGGGCATGCGCACGCTCCAGGACCCTGTGGGTCTCCCCAACAAACTCTCCTGTGAGGCTGGGACTCCCTCCCAGCACCTCAGTCCCTACAAGTATTTTCAATGGGTTCTTTCAGGCTTCACTTCCCAGCGCTGGGGCCCTGCGTCCCGCAGTCTGCCTCGCTCCCCATTTTCACCTGGTTTATCTATGCACGAATGTGTGTCCGCAGTCCACTGCCTTGTGCGGTCTGCCACCTTTTGCGCCTGGCCTGACCTCCCCACATTCGGCAACGCCACCACCTGTGCACCTGGGGTGACTGAGCACTGCCCAGTACCACCACTGGCTTATCCCTCCACGATCCAACTCCGCCCCTCTTACCGGTCTGGGTGAATCATTGTTGTTGGACTCCAGCACAATTCAATTTTCTCTCTGTCCTGGTTGGATTTTCTTTCTTTTTTTTTTTTTTTTTGGTTCTATATTTTTGTTGTCCTTAATCTTGGTTGTGAGAGGAGGCACAGCATGTCCAGCTACGCCTCCATCTTGGCTGGAAGTTAAAACAATACAACACACTTACATAGAACAAATTCACATAGCACAAGAGTTCAGTGCTCATACTTTGGGGTCAGAGGGTTTTATTCTGAATTCTGCCACTTCCTGGTTCACTTGAATGAATGAGTTAACCTTCCCAAGCCCCAGACTCACCATCTATAATATAGGGTGATATTACAGTGTCACTGAAAATATATTATGTATATTATTACCTGCCTTATAGAATTATTTAAAGGAATAACTGAAGTAAAGTGGTAACATTTACCATTATGATTTGTACACAATAAATGTAAATTATGATTAACTTCACTTTTCTTACAACCTCATCTTTAAAGGATAACAATGAAGCAACCTTTTACTTTTGCATGATAACAGGGTTTTGTCTATAATTCTAATCATAGGCCCCATGACTTATTAAGTGGATCTTATATACTGCATTTCACTTCATCCTCAGAGGCCCCCACTGAGTATGTATTGTCCTTCTCACCATGTAAGTTAGTGTCCTGAACTAGAGAAAGTAAGTATCTCTCCCAGAGTCACACAAACTGTCATGATTTAACCTGGAATTAAATCCATATGTGTCTGATTTCACAGCCTATGTTCTAGGGCAGAGACAGCAAATAGGTTTTACCTCTTACTTCAAATCAAAAACATAAGGAATCAAAGAACTATCAGCTCACATCAAAAGGCCTTAGGATCCTGTGGAGAGGCTCTCACTGGCCAAACGTGAGACAACTTGAGTGTCAGAACCATGATGACCCTCATGGGTTGAAACACACAAAATGTATTTAAAAATCATGAGCTCATTTTCATTCTTTTGTTTTGAAATACGTTCATTTGATGTATTTTTAGGTGACTATGGCACCAGCTCATTTTTCTGAAAACTGGGAAATCAAGGGAAAGAACCAAGCCTTGTCTTGCTTTTCCAGGATAGCTATCTGGGTTAGATCTGCAGATACCTGGAGGAAAGCATGCGAGGCAAGTTCAAAGGACCTGAAAAGGCACATACCTGCCTGCTATATGCAAGAACCAGCAGAGAGGCCCTGGGAAGGGACCTGTGCAAGAAAAAAGAAATGTCAGATGACCTCAGAAGGGAAATCGGGTGGGAGTTAGCATGTAGAGTTTTCTAGGCCATTGTAAGAGCTTTGGCTTTTTCTGTGAGAGGAACAGGGAGCCAGGGCAGAATTTTGAACAAAGAATTGATACAATCTGACTTTTGGTTTTAACAGAATCGCTCTGACTGCTGTGCTGAGACTACACTGAAGGAGAAACAAAAGTACAATCAGGGAGACCAATTAGAAGGTTACTCTAATAATCCTGACATTTGAAGTCCAATGTAAAACTTATTTGCCATCTTTGCCCTAGAACATGGGCTATAAGATGATAATGGCTTAACCCAATATGGTAGCAGGGAAAAGGTGAGAAATGGTTGGATTCTAGATTAGTCTTGAAGGTGGACCTGCTAGGAGTTGCTGATGGACTGGATACAGGGAACATGAAAAAAAGGGAAGACAAGGATGATTCCAGGGCTCTAGTTGTGAGGAAATGAAGTCTGTTGTGCCTTCAACCAAGAAGGAGAAGACCACGGAAGGAGCAGGTTGGGCAGAAGGTGGAGTGGGGAAGAACAGGAGCTCAATTTACAAACATTACCTTTGCGAAGCTTATTATACATCCAAGTGAAATGACAAGTAAACATCTGGATTTATGGGGTCTGGAGATGTTTGGGGTGGAGATATACAGTCAAGAAATTGTTTCAATAAAAGGGAGTGTCAGCTTTGTCCAGTCTTGCTGATAGATTAAGGCAGATGAGGGCTGAGAACACACTGTCGGATTAAGCAACATGGAAGCCACTGATGGTGCTGATAAGAGCAGCTTCATTAGGGGCCCGAGCCCCTGCCCACACTCAGATTCTGGACACTGACAATTATTGGACAGGTGACACACAAGGCGGCAGTGTTACCCACCCCCCGCCATGGGGCCCTGAGATGTGCTCACGCCGCTTTCATGACGAGACCCTCTTCTAGCTTCTTACCCCTTTCTGTCCCGTTTCCCAAACCATCCATTGTCATACAAACCATGAGGTAAGGACAACCTGCCGGACACATTCCCACACACAACCCCATGGTGCTGTGTGGAAGGGGCCAGCAGGTCTGTCCCTCCTGGCACTACCACCGAGTGGACAGGGCACGGCATCTGCTGGACCAGCCTGCAGCAGTGAACAGTTAGTCCTAGAGATCACTGTAATGATCTGTGCAAATATGTATTAGATTGAAATCCAGATGTCAAATAAAAATATTTAGTTAACAAAAAAGAGCAGCTTCATTGGCATGGTGAAGGCAAAAGTCTGATTGAAGAGAGGAAAGGGGTGAGGGGTGCTGGTGGACTGTCAGGGCATTGCTTTTGTGGGTTGATGGAAAGTGAAGGAAAGAAATGGGGGTGTAGCTGGAGGGGAGGGAAGGATCCAGAGAAGATTTGTTCATTTGGTTGGTTGGTTGGTTTGGTTTAGCTTGGTTTTTGTTTATAAGATTGGAAGAATAATAGCCTATCCGTGCCCTTGTAAGAAAGATATAAAGAATTATCAGTGCAGGAGAGAGAAAGAAGAAAGTTGCTCAAGTGATGTCACTGAGCAGGCGACATTGGACGGGAAACGTTGGCTCTGCCAGAGGAAACAGGCAGTTCAGCCACAGTACCCGGAGAGGGGGGTGAATCGGCCACAGTCCAGGTAAGAGACTCAAGGTGGTGGTGCCAACTGCTAAGGGGTCTGGATGCACAAAAGCAAAAAGTTAAAAGCATATAGATGTCTTCTAGAACTTCAAATGACTGCAAATTTCCCTAGAGCAGTATTGCTATTTTGAAAGGCAGCTCCATCCTGGAGCTAGAAATCTGCTCACAGCCTTAGGCTCACTCTGGCCTTGGAGTCCATGGGGCAATGATAGATGGACATCTGAAGTCCACGCCCACTGAACTGTTCCACCCCAGACTGCCCTCCAGGTACTTGAGACTTCAGGGTTCTCTTAACCTAAACAAGCCATACTCTGGAGTCTGTTTATGCCTCTTCCCGGTGTCTGTCCTGCTGAGAGCAGAGCTGGCTTCTCCCACACACCCCCTCTCCCTTAGGGCATGTACCCTTAGGCCCAAAGGGTGGCCCTGGGTGAGTGCAGGGAAGCAGGGAGGGAAGGAGCTCAGACAAGCAAGCCGGGGGGGGGGGGGCACACACACATATGTGTCAGCCCTTAAGTTGCAGAGCAGAGCCACAGGGCTTCCGTCTGTGCACTTTGCACAGAGACGGGTCTGCTGAAGGGAGTAGCTGGTGACCCCTGATCAAGGAGACAATAAAGTCCAGTGAGTTCAGCCATCCATGGGGACAAAGGGGGCTATCCTGCACAAGCCACAGCAAAGAATCACAGTGAAACAGGAGATGCCCTGCATTTCTAACACCTGAGGCAGAGCCCCCTCGAGCTCCCCGCTGAAATGCAGCAGAACGAAGGGGAAAGGTCCCTGGAGCCTTTGCTGTGAGGCCCGTCCATCTCTGGAAAGCCAGAAACTGAGGTGAAATGGGCCTTCTGGGTAAAGGAGAAATCAGATTTAGAGAGAAGGTGCCGGCCAGATAAAATATAGTAGGCAATATTCATGATAATCGTATACTAAGAAATTATTCCTTGTTTATCTGAAATTCAAATTTAACTGGGTGTCCTGTATTTTTATTTGTCACATCTATCAGTCCCAACCAGGAAAGGCAGCACATCTGCTCCAGCTCATCCCTCCGCATCTGCCCCACCCCACCCCCACCGTCTGCCCTGTGTCGTTCAGCAAACATGAGCAGTAGTCAGAAAGGCAGACGGGGAAATGAAGGATGAGAGGGAAGAAAGGAGAGAGAAAAGAGGGAGAGCCAAGGAAAAAAGCTACAGAAAGAAACACAGGCAGCATGTATCTAAAAAAAAAAAAAAATCAAGGGAAACAGATATTTAAAAGTTAAAGAAAGAATTTCAAAGAAATTACAGACATAACTTCACATTAGGAAGAGCTGAAAAAAGTAAAATAATTCAAAGAAGAGCTTATAAAGCAATAGAAGGAGATTAAAAAGTGAGCCAGCAAAGCTTAGAAAAGAAATAAGAGAAAAATTAAAATGTCACAGAGATAAAAAGCCACATTAGAAGCAATGAAAACAGAGAACAAAATTTAAACACAGTTCTGGTAGAGCGTATGTATAAGGAAATGAAATAAAACCAAACAAATGACAGGGATGCTCCTGTGACTACATTATGAATAGTAGAAACAGCAGATACAAAGTAGTAATTATTTATGTTTCTGAAGAAGGAAGCCAAACAAATGAAAAAAATAAATCTAATAACATTAAAGATCACAATGATAATTATAATGAGAGCAACTATTTATTTGAGCACTTACTGTGGACGAGGCACTGAAAAAGTTCTGAGGATGAGCTCACTCAATCCACATAACAATCACACCAGGTACTGTTATCCTCCCCACTTTGCAGGGAGGACAGTGAAGCAGACAGAAGCTAAGTAACCACCGTGGAGTCACACACGTTAGCAGTAAAGCCAGGATTTAAAACTGCGCAGCTGATTTAACAATCCTTGCTCTTGAACAGTCGAAGCATTTCTGAAATCAGCAAAGTCCTGAAACTGCAGATCCATAAAGCATATCTTATCCCAGGAATATCTGCTTCCGAATAAGTAACACCTGCTCACCTCCTGGTACAGTGACTGAAATGAAAGGATGAAGAGGGGCGGGAGCGTCCGCGTGGGGAAAGCAGGCCACAGGCTACAGAAGACACTGCCTTGGCCTCGGACTTCACAATCACAAAATGTAATGGTAGCTGCCAGCACTGCACTGAGGAGCACGGGAAGTGGAATATGAAAAACTTACAATAAGCCAGTTGTCCTGTAAGTATAAAGGTAATGAGAAATGTATTCAGTACGTAAGATTTTGGGCAATTCAGTACAGGTAGCCTGCATCATTTCCCTGCGTTAAAACATTCAAGACTGCGGGTCAACATCTAAACTCTGTGGTCGGCCTTTACGAATTCTTCCACAGCGTCTCTTCCACCTGCCTTTCCAATCTTCTCTGGGGCTGCTTGTTCCAGAGCTCTAGCTCTACGGAAGACCATGTTTGGTTCTGAGCCTTCCTGCCTTGTGTTCGGTTCGACAGTACTGACCAAACACCGCGGATGGGGCAGGCCCGGCGCTGGGCAGTTTATCGTCTGGTGGGGAAGCCAGACTGCATAAGCAGTTACCAGGATGCCTGCCGCAGATGGGCAGGTGTAGTGGCGTCTAGGACACCAAGAAAGGCCTACCTGAAAAAAAACAAAAAAGGCATTTCAACTAAAGGGAGAGGTAAAATGAACTGGGTGGAGTTTGGGACTTGGAGAGGATGGCAATCAGAAGGAAAAGACCCAGAGGTGAGAGAGGGTGTGACTTCCATGAAGAACAACAACAACAAAAAAATGGAGTCGTGACTTTCCATGTGTTTGTGCTTTCAGAGGTACAGTGAGTCTCTTATGGATGGTACACAGATCGTTTTTAAATTCAGTGCGACCTCTCTTCCTTCTCACTGGAGAGCTGTCACAGGACAACTGATGGCATAATCAATAACATGTAATGCATTTTTTAAAAATCACACAGATTTTCTCATATATTATCTTCTGTAAATGTTACAGTTTTGCATTTTACACTTGGGTCTATAATCCACTGAGTTAACTTTTGTGAAGGGTGTCAGGTCTGTGTCTACATTCATTTTTTGCATATAGATGTCCAATTTTTCCAGCAATATTCATGGGAAAGACTATTCTTTCTACGTTGAATTGCCTCTGTACCTTTGTCAAAAGTTATTTGACTATATCCGTGCCAGTCTATTTCTGGGTTCTCTATTCTGTCTCATGAATTTATGTGTCTATCATTTGCCAATACGGTAACACTTGATTCTTGTAGCTTCACAGTAAGTCTTGGAATAGGATGGTGTGAGTCCTCCGAGTTTATTCTTCTCTTTCAGTTTTGTGTTGGCTCTTCTGTGTTTAGACCTACATTTTTTACTTTAATTATTTTATTCAAACACACTGTAACAGAACAACGGTCAAGCGTGGTGATCTTTAAAGTGTGTAATATTAGGGAAAGGTGTTTCAAAAAGAGGAACACAGTTGTTTCGAGGGTCCCTGGCTAGGCAGTCATGGAAAACAATGGGAAGATTTGTTGAAAAGACATAAGAAGAGGCAAACAATTGTTGAGGCTTCCTATTCTAAGCCACTGTAGAAAATGTGGGACTATCATCCTAGATCCCTAGGTTCCGTACATGATTATCAGTCAAAAGACTGAGTCAGGTCAATGTTTGAATTTGTGACTCTACTCACTAGCACAGAAACCACTTATAACACCTTAATCATGACAAACATTTCATTTTACTAGAATACAAAATCTTCCAAGTAAGCCTATTTTTTAAAATTAGAATAACTGAAAGGGTCAGAATTTTGATTTGCAAGTAGCATCTGTGACCAGAATCACGTAAGAGATAGCCTGTCACATCCCATACTATTTTTTCCCAATGAAGAAATTTTAAAAGTGAATTTGTGGCTGTGATGAACCAGTGCCCTGTACTTATTCCTGATGCCACTAGTAAACTTGAGTAAATCTGAGAGCCATTGTGATATTAATGCTTCTAAAGAACTGTAGATGTTTCCTCCGCTTAAGGGGTCATTCAAGGCTGCTGCAGAATTAATGTTACTGTTTCAAAATTAGTTGATGTACTCAGAATGACAGATCTTCAAACAAGCAAGAAAGCTCAAGAAATTCTATTTTTATCACCATTTAAAAGAAACTCAATGCTCATTTCTTCCCTTGAGTAATATAAATGTTAGTGTCTTTGCTTTAGTATTGTTTTGGCGTCTTCAGGAAATGTTAAATGTTAAAACTAAAATAATATGATATTAAATAAAATAATCACTAGGGATGCTACTTGGAATAACTTTGTCTCTACTTAAGGGTAACCATCTATCCATCTCTTCCTCAGGAGACAATGTGGCAAAAGAGCACTTAACATTCAATTATTTAGCATCTCATTTCCTGTTCCTCCAAAAACACAGGAAGTCTTTCTTAAAGGTTCTATAATGTGAGAACTTTTTCTGTCAGATGCTATTAAAATTACGTTTGTGTGTTTCAGTTTGGAGGAACAGTGTTAATGTTGGTGGTCTCTAAGTAAAGACTGCATTTATTTTAAAATGTGTTTGGGAGTGGAGTGAGTCATTCTTCAATTTCCTTAAAAGAAATAAGATTTAATATGGATTAATACAAGAGCTCACATTGAATATGACATATTGTGATTTAGGGATGATAAATATTGGCTTGCTTTACCCATTGTGACACTATCTGTAAGCCAGCAAGAGTTTGACTTTATTCTCCTAGCAGCTGAGTAGATGTCAGTTTAGCAGAGGTTCTCTTACTCATTTGCCTCCTTCACTCGTTGATAGCAACTTTATGCTAAGAAAAAAAAATCTGCTGCTGATTACTAATAGTGACAAAGGTAGAAAGGGCTTATGTGTCAATGGATATTAGTATAATGTAACCAAATTTCACTTGGCATCACAAATCGTGTCACATTTTTATTCAGGCCCAAATTTTACTTCCCAGGTACTTCCAAGTGATGATGATCCCTTGCAGACTACCCTCTAAGATATCCTAGGATGTCTCACTTGTCCTAAACTCCCACTGTATTTGTTGCATGGGACAACACAAAAAGAAAATCTCTTCTATCACATCTAGCAAAGCACTTCTGTGCTGATGACTGTTGCTGCCTCACTGAGCACTGGTGGGAACCTACCAGCACCACATGCCGTTCCTCGGCATATGGTAACCCCTCCTACAGCTCGGCCAGGTGCAGCAGTTTTCCAGAAACAGCCACATGTAGCTTTCAAGGTGCCCAGCTACACAGTTGTCTGTAGCAGACTTGGGCAAATGGCTTCCTCAGAATTGTAACTTACTCTATGAGTGGTGCATCAGGGACATTTGGGACCCAGTGGGTTAAAGATTATAGTCAAACAGCTCTTCTGGGTTTTAGTTTAAGCCACTTAGTTTTCACTCCTTGGGATCCAGAAATGTGTCTAGAGGACTAGACCCAAGACACATTGGGTAATAATCACTGAGCTGTATTCAGAATCCTCATTCTACCAGCAGGAAATATAGCCAAACCCCAAACTAAGGATCTTCTATGTTCAATTAGATAGAAGCATGAACAAATTGTTTTCTTTTTACTAAACATACAGAAAGATAACTTTTGAATTGAATGTTGATAATATTTGAATGGAAGTGTACAGAGGGATAATATTTGAATTTTAAGTTATTTTTTGATGCATCGATTCTTTCCTCCTCCTTCAGGTTTTTCATCATTAAAATATCACTATACTTCTAGTTTCCAGTTTAGCATAGAAGGAGTTTAGAAGTCCCCACTTCATTCTGATACATAAAAAGCTAAACAAACTGAAATATCAAAAACTCTTCTTAGATCTGTCAGAGAAGTGAGGTCACAGGAGAAACCAGTGTTACCCAAATTGGAGAGACACTCAGACAAATACTATACCAAGAACCACAACTTACTGGAGTAGAAACCCACAATGGGAACCCGGGCCAGGGCAGGAAAACCTAACTTGTCCCTGACAAATTTCTGGAAGCTCAGTGTGGACAATTCCAATAATGAAATACACCAGGGAGACCTAGTCATAGATGAGCCCCTGCACTTCGGTGAGGCTTGACTCCAGGAACTCTGCCAGGTCTCCACTGGAGGGAAACACTCTTGTGCTTCCAGTAGGGGGAGAGGAAAAGGAGCCATTTCAAAATATTCCAGAGCATTCTGTTTTAATAAGGCCTACCCTCAAGAGAAACTATTTTAGCAGAACATAAACTGTTGGGGTTTTATCACAGCCTAACTTGCTTGGGGAACAGGAAATACCCAACTCAGCCACACCAGCTGTAATGCCCCACCTAAGGAGAAAGTTGGGGGTATTGAGAAGCAGTTGTAAAGTCCTCGGCCAGAGGCACAGGTTCACTAAAAGGTTGAGACTTAATCATAGCACTGTAAAATCCTTTCCCTCTTTCTAGAATGTACCACCCAATTACTAAAGGCCTATTTAAAACAGTTACTTTCACCCAATGCATCTTATTCCATTCAGGCCACTGTAACATAAATACCATGAAGAGGGTCCGGGCCATCGCACTAAGCTACCTAGACCAGCAGGGGATGAGGGGAATCCAGAATTGGTGGCAGAGGAAGGATATAATCAGCTTTAATTATAGTCCCAAGAGCATCTTCAAAGGCTGTAGTTAATTTTATGGTAAATTTCTCCAGGTAAAGAGGCGCAAAAGAATTTTAAGAGAGCTGCAGAGATATTCCCATGCAAGACTGAAGCAGTCACTCTACCAGCTGCTGGAAGAGTTTCAACTGAGTCCCTCTTTAGAACTTACTGCTGGCTCAAGAGGGCCACCTTACCTTTCTGAGTTCAGCCAAATTGACTGGTCACTGAAGGAGCATGGAGTCTTCAGAGCTCCTTTGGGAATGGCTGAGGCCTCTGTTGGACTGTATCACGGTTCAGCTTCTTCCTCCATCTGCCCAGTCCTGAGTCCTTTATTCTTTCCACAGGAGGATCCCAAGAACACTCCCCGATGAAATTTCTGCATCTTCATCTCAAAGTGCATTTCTTGGGCAATTCAATCTGTCATAGGTTCCCTTCCCTGTGTTTCTTATAACTATTAGGACATTTTGTATTTTAAGTTTTAAAAATATCAAAATTGCTACAAATAACAAGTGTTTGTGAGGACACAAACAAAGAGGAACTCTAGTGTTCTGTTGGTGGGAAAGCAGACTGGTGCAGCCTCTGTGGAAAGCAGTATGGAGTTACCTCAAAATATTAAAAATAGAACTGCCTTATGACCCAGCAATTGCACTTCTGGGAATTTATCTGAAGAATCCCAAAACACTAATTCATAAGAATACATTCACCCCTATGTTCACTGCAGTGTTATTTATAATAGTCAAGACTGGAAGCAGCCCAAGTGTCCATCAATAGATAAGTGGATAAAACAGCTATGGTACATTTATACAATGGAATATTACTTAGCAATAAAAAGAAGCAAAGTTTACCCTTTGCAACAGCACAGGTGTACCTGGGGAACATTATGCTAATTGAAATAAGCCAGTCAGAGAAAGATAATAATCATATGATTTTACTCGTATGTGGAATCTAATGAACAAATTGAACTAACAAGCAAAATAGAGACAGACTCACAGAGAGCAGGCTGACAGCTCAGAGTTGGGGGGAGGTTGGAGGAATGGAGGGATCAAGCAGAAAAGAAAGAACTCATGGGCATAGAAAACAGTGTGGTACTCATTGGGGTTGGGGGGGAGGTAGAAGAGAGTATGAGGGGATAAATGGTAATGGAAAAAATAAAATTAAAAAAATTGCTTAAATTAGCAAGGGGATTTATTGGCTCACATAACTACCCAAGTATCAGGACTGACTTGATTCCATGGCTTCATGATGTCAAGGACCCGATTCTGTTCCATTTCTCTGCTCTGTCTTCCCCAAAAGCAGCATTATTCTAAAGCTAACTTTGTTCAACAGTAGCTGCAATAATGCCATAGTTTACATTCTCAACTTTTACCACCCAGGTGGAAAGAGAGCAGGTTTTTAGGAGCTTTCTTTGAAGAACAAGGAAAAATCTTTCTCAGAGTTACTGGCTCTTCAAGTTTCTCTGACACGAACTAGCCAAAATCTGGGTTTCCTGAACCACTCACTGTGGCAAGAGGTATGAGGTTACCTTGAGTGGTTTAAAATAATCAAAGTTAATTGATTGGCTGTCTGTTTTAATCCTTGACTTTCATAATGATGTGGATGCAACACAAGGGGGAGGGGTGAAAGAGATGTGGAGACAAGCTATATTAAATTGCTAGGGCTGCCATAACAAAGCACCACACACTAGGTGCTAAAACGAGAGAAATCTATTTTCTCATAGTTCTGGGGGCTAGAAGTCTGAGACCAAGGTGTTGGGAGGGTTTTCTTCTCAGCTTGTCGATGGCCACCTTTTCCTTCTACCTTCATGTGGTCTTCCCTCTCTGTGTAGACATGTCTGTATCCTAATCTCCTCTTGTTATGAGGGCACCAGTCATATTTGAGTAGGGCCTACCCAAAAGACTTTATTTGAATTTAATCACCTTTTGAAAGACCTTACCTCCAAATACAATCACATTCTCAGGTACTAGGGGCTTAGGAGTTTAACACATGAACTTTGGAGGTGTGGGGGGAGGGAGATACTATTCAGACCATAACACAAACTCAACACCAGCATCTATCACATATTAAAATTATGTTCATCTGCTTGACTATTGCACTAAATTGTAAATTCTCTAAAGGCCAGGATAATAACTTACCTATCTTTATATCGTCAGGGCTAGCAGACTCTGGTATGTGCTAGGCAGTCAACACGAGATAACAACTACTTCTTGAGGTCAGTAAAGAGTTCAGTGTATTTGGCAAGTATGAGGTCACTAGTGACTTTTTCCAGGAGCAGTTTCAATATAGTGGTAGCAACATAAGCCCAATTGCAGTGGATTTAAGAATGAATATCCATTCAGTATAGATTAGATATAGTATTAGATATAGTTTAGATTTTACAGTATAAAAATTAAAACTTCATTATGACAAAAAGCCATTGTAAACAAAGTCAAAAGATGACTAGGGAAAAGAAAGAAGTATCCACATATATGGGACACTAAGAGTTAAGAGTCTAACATAAAAGGGACCCTATAAAAAGACCAGAAAAAATGAAGACAAACAACTTAATGTAAAAAGCTGGGATAGCAATACTTATATCAGACAAAGTAGATTTCAAAACAAAGGCCATAAAAAGAGACACAGAGGAACATTTCATAACACTCAAAGAAAGAATCCATCAAGAAGACATAAATATTGTAAACATATATGCACCCAACAGAGGAGCACCCAAGTATAAAAGGAAAATCTTGGAGGACTTCAAGAAAGATATAAACAGCAACACAATTATACTAGTGGATTTTAACACCCCACTGTCAACAATGGAGAGATCTTCCAAACAAAATATCAACAAGGATACTGTGAAACTGAATGATGCATTAGACCAAATAGATGTAACCGAGAATCCCAAAGAATCAAAATACACATTCTTTTCAAAGGTGCAAGGAACATTTTCAAAGGTAGACCATATGATAGGACACAATACAAGCCACAATGAATTCAAGAAAATTGAAATCATACCAAGCCTTTTCTCAGACCACGAGAGCTTGAAACCAGAAACCAACCCCAAGGAAAAAACTCAAAAATATTCAAACTCATGGAGACTGAATAGCATGCTATTAAATAATGAATGGGTGAATAATGAGATCAAGGAAGAAATCAAAAGTTTCTGGATACAATGAAAATGAACACACAACAGTCTAAAACCTATGGGACACAGTGAAGGCAGTCCTGAGAGGGAAGTGCATAGCGATACAGGCTTACCTAAAAAAGATAGAAACATTTCAAATAAACAACCTAACCCTATACCTTCAAGAACTCAAGGAACAACAACAAAGACAGCCCAGAGCAAGTAGAAGGAAGGAAATAATTAAGATCAGAGCAGAATTAAATGACATAGAAACTAAAAGAACAATTCAAAGGATCAATAAATCCAGGAGCTAGTTCTTTGAAAAGTGAAACAAAATTGACAACCCTTTAACCAGATGTATGAAGAAAAAAAAGGAGAGGACCCAAATAAATAAAATCAGAAATGATAAAGGAGAAATTACAACTGATACAACAGAAATACAAAGGATTGTAAGAAATTACTATGAACAACTATATGCTAAGAAATTTGAAAACCTGGGTGAAAAGGACAAATTTCTAGAAAAATATAATCTTCCAAAACTGAATGAAGAAGAAGCAGAAAACCTAAACAGACCAATAACAGCAGATGAAATTGAAGCAGTAATCAAAAAACTCTCAGCACACAAAAGCCCTGGACCAGACAGTTTCGCAGGAGAATTTTACAAAATATTTACGGAACAGGTAACTCCTATCCTTCTCAAACTATTCCAAAAAAACCCAAGAAGAGGGAAGCCTCCCAAACTCTTTTTATGAAGCAGCATCCTCCTAATCCTAAAACCAGATAAAGACACAACAAAGAAAGAAAACTAGAGGCCAATATCACTGATGAACACAGACGCAGTTAGAAACACAGGACAAATAAGAGGTGAGAGGAACCAGATGATCTGATCCAGTGCCTTTATTTGATGCTGCACTTAACAGGCAGGCTGAGTCTACTGACTGTAGCCCCAGCGGGGAGGAAAGAAAAGGGTCTTTAAAAGAAAAAATGTGGGGTTTGTGGGGTGTCGAGGAGAGGTCAGTCTCTTGCTCTTCTGAACAGGTGCCTCAGGGTTTCAGGATGTGAGTCAGGACAGTGGGTTAGGTAAGGAGCCGGGCTGTTCCCAGGTGCAGGAAGGCCAGTCTGACCACTGGCCATTGTAGCTGGCACCAGGTGTCCATCCTACGTGCTGGGAGACAGTTTCGATGGAGCCTCAGGCTATCAAGCGAGTCAGGATAACTGAGTCATGGGCAGTCCAGCGGGTTGGAAAACTGGCGTGAGTCATGAGCAGTCTGGCAGGCTAGGAAACTGGCCTGTCCCTTTCATCCCAGCCTGCTTTTTATTATTATTGTGAGGCTGGGGGAAAATGGGTGAAGGTCTGGCTTCTGGAACTGCTCCCAGCTGGGAAGGGTCGTAGAGCTGTCCCTAAGCCATATCCATGAACTGTGCTTGTGCCGGTTGATGATGTTGCAGGACGAGTACTGCACTCATTTGTTTTTTGAACTGCTCCAGACTGGAAGATGTGTACTTTACGAGCAGGTTAAAGATACATGGTCTGAGCATAAGGAGTAGGAGTATTGAGAGGAGGGGTCCCAGGAAAGGCAGTAGGCAGGTTATATCAGAGAGCCAGGAACTAGAATTTATTGAGGGACTCAGATTTTTTATTTTAGAAGCAGACTCCAGTACACCCTGAATGTTTTGTTGGACCTGGCCTACCTTGTTAACAATGAGAAACAGTACTCTTGTTTGAGATACAGACATGTCACCCCCTCTGATGCTGTGAGGAGGTCTAGGCCTCTTCAGTTTTGAAGGGCTACCCCTGCTAGGGAGTCTAACTGTTCCTGGAGTGCAGCTAGGGTTTCCTCTGTCTTTGTCAGTGCCTCTGCTGTTTCTAGGGATAATTGGTAATCAATACCTAGGGAGGTGTCACCCACCATGGCCCCAGCCAGGGAGAACTCCTAGCAATGCTGTTATGGGGATCAACAGGCCATCCCTTTTGAGTAAGTGTTCTTGTCCCCTAAGGGGAAAGGGGAGCGAGGCATTTTCCCACACTATTGATATGAGGGCAAGAATGTATCCCAGGGAGCAGATCCCTGTCCATTTTGGAAGCAGGGGCCAGTAGGCCCATGATCCACAAATCCAATACACCCCTGAAGAGTGGTGGATTTCTGCAGAAAGTCTGTATTCTGTAGGCAGGATGGGCTGGATTTCTACTATGGTACATCTCGCGACTGTTACGCGAGGAACTTGTAGTAGAGTAAGGAAAATGTACCGACGTTGGGTGGGGTGGAGGAATTTTTCTGCCTGATTGGATATTAGATCAGAAATAGCATGTGGAGAATATAGTTACTGGTTGAGAGTAGGTAAACTTTTGTGCCTTGAGGGTGAGGGCAGCTGCTGCGGCTCTGAGGCAAGTTGGCCATCCTCAGGCGGTGGAGTCTAGCTGTTTGCATAATAAACAGGCTATTATCTTCAGGTCTGGGCCTGATTTCTGTCCTAAGAGACCTCAAGCAATGAATGCCCTGTCTTTCATCTGTGTATAGGATGAAGGCTTTATTGAAGTCAGGGAGGGCCAGAGCAGGGGCTTTGGTGAGAGCCTGCTTTAGCTCCTGAAAGGGTCATTCAATGGACTTCCCAGGTGGTCGTGGCTCCTGTAGGGGTCCTCTTACTGCTTCATATAATGGCTTGGCCAGAATGCTTAAGCTTGGAATTAGTTTCTAAAGCATACAGCCAAGCCCAGGAAGGAGAGGAGGTCTTGTTTAGCAATAGGGATTGGCATTGAACTATCTGGTGTCATTCCCTTCTCAGTGGGTATTAAGGTGAGGCCTAGGTAGGTGATTGAGGTTTGTGATATTTGAGCCTTTTGGGCTGATACTCAATATCCTAGTTGTCCTAGATAATTTAGGAGTTTAGAGGTGTTGTGTTGGGAGTCTGGAAAGGATGGGCTGCAGAGCAGGAGATCATCCACATATTGCAGAAGAGTAGTAGATGGGGAGAGATCAGTGTTGTGCAGGTCATGGGCTAGTGCTTGTCAAACAGGTGGGGGCTGTCACAAAACCCTTGAGGGGAGGACGGTCCAAGTTAATTGTTGGGAATGATATGTGTCTAGATCCGTCCAGGTGGAAGCAAATAGGTCTTGGGAGCTGGGGTGTAAGGGGATGGTAAAGAAGGCATCCTTCAGGTTTAGGACAGAGTAGTGGGTGGTGGGGGGCGGTATGAGGGAGAGAATAGTGTAAGGGTTTGGGACTATTGGATGTATAGGAATTAGAGCCTGGTTAATGATTCCTAGGTCTTGGACTAAGCAATAGGTTCCATTAGGTCTTTTTACTGGTAAAAGTGGGGTGTTATATGGGGAATTAGTCAATTGTAGAAGTCCTGCCAACAGGAGGTGAGTAATTGTAGGTTTAATTTCTCACAATGCTTCTAGTGGTACTGGGACTTGGCCGGGTGTTGGGTCAGATCCCTGACACAAATAGTGACCAGTTCATGGTGGTTGGCAATGACTGGGGCTTCAAAGTTCTGTACGTCAGGGTTAAAAGAGGGGGGGGTGGGAGAGGGAAGTAGGAGGGCTAGCAGTGTATCTGTTAGAGAGAGAAGGAAAATATCCTGCAAGTTTTGAGAAGGAACAAGTATTTGGGCCTTAACCCTGATGAGTATGTGTCTTCCAAGAACTGGGGTAGGGCAGTGTGGGAGACCCAGGAATGAGTGAGAAAATAAGTGGTCCTCTAGTGAACAGGGTAGGAGAGGGGTGGCTAATGGTTGTGAGACTATGTCATCAAGCCCTACTCTTGAGATTGAGGAATGGATTGTTGGCCCGGAGTAGTCAGGGAGATCAGAGTAAGTGGCCCCTGTGTCAATGAGAAAAGAGATTGGTTCACCTGCTACTGTTAGTTCCCTGAGGTTCTGTCCTGTTGGTTATGGTGCAGCCATGTGCAGTTCCCAGGCGCTGTCAGTCTTCTGCTACTAATCCCAGAAGGTCTGGGAGTTCAAAACCAGGGGTCCGATCTGAGTGGGTAACTGATACCCCCTTGCCTTGAGAGGCCCAGGAGCAGTCGGACTTCCAATGGCCCTCTAGTTTGCACAGTGGGCACAGCCCCAGAGGGGCTTGGTGGTTTGGACATTGTTTAGCCCAATGCCCAGGTTTTCCACACTTAAAACGGGTTCCAGGAAGGGTTTTTCCCTTTTGTCTGGGGAAATCTTGGGTCTCTTCTAATGCTGAGGCAAGTAGCTGGTAGGCCTGGTTATGGGACTTGGCCTTAGCTTCCTCCCTTTGTCTTTGTTGCTGGGCCTTCTCCTCGTCTCTGTTGTTGAAAACTTTAAAGGCTAGATTATCTATCTCATTATGTCTAGTTTGAGGGCCTGCCTCTAATTTTTGGAGCTTTCAGTGTATGTCTGAAGCCAATTAGGAGATAAAATTCATATGGAGGAGTAGAGTGCTCTCCTGGGTGTCTGGGTTCAGATTAATAAAATGTTGGAGGGCCTCCTGCAGTCTAGCAAGAAAGGCAGCAGGATTCTTGTCTGCTGCCTGGGAGAGTTCCTTTAGTTTATCATAGTTGACTGCCTTGTGTGCGGCAGCCTGCACTCCTACCACAAGGCAAGTTATCATGTGATTGCGGGACTGCCAACCCATTTTCCCATCCTGACAGTCCCAGTTAGGGTCTTCACAAGAGACAGTGGTAGCTCCTACCAGGCTGTTGCTGGGGTCTTGCCTGTTTAGGGTGTCAGCATGAGCCTGGGTCGCCAGCTAAACACGTTCCTTCTTCTCAAGGGAAATTCACGTGGAGAGTATGATATAGAGGTCTCACCAAGTGGGATCATAGGAGATAGTCAGATACTGAAATTCTTTGAGAAAATGAGTGGGGTCAGAGGAAAAGGATCCTAGGCATTGTTCAACTTGGGAGAGATCAGAAAAGGAGAAGGGGATGTGGACTCAGATGGGCCCTTCTGGTCCCACCACCTCCCCAAGGAGTAAGACAGGCTGAAACCTGGTGGGCCTGGCCCTGTGAGGGGAGGGAGGTGGAGAACCTGAGGTGGAGTCAGGAGAGGTAGGGGATTCATGGTCTGTGGTCCTGGCCCTGTCCTGCCCAGGTGGAGAAGAAGGGGATGTATAGGGAGGGGGAAGAGAGGCCTCAGAGGGATCAAAAGATGTTTCTGCTGGGGCACTGGGAATAGGCAGATGCTGCTAAGGAAAGAATTTGGTAGGTGGAACAGGTCTGGAATAGGGAGGGGAACCTGCGCAGCTCAAAGGAGGCCTGAAACATATGGGACTTCACTCCACTTGCCAAGACACCAATAGAAATTGTCAAGGTCTATGAGGATTTGAGGGTCAAGTGTCCTGTTTCCTGGCCAGATGGACCCATTATTCAGCTTTTATTGTGACCAGGCAGTGTTACAGAAGAAAATAAGTCTCTTGGGTTTGAGGTCCATTTCTAAGCCCATATCTTTTAGACTTCTGAGCAGACACCCCAAAGGGGCATGGCAGGGAGGCAGTGAATGGCCCCATATATTATGAGGAATAGGATTGAGAAGGGGAAAGGAGCAAGCCATCTCCCTACCTCAGCACAAATGAGGAGGCATCTCACCCTCAAGTGTCTTATGGCCTTGACAGAAAAAGGGAAGGGAGGAGGAAGGTATCCCACCTTCCTTCTCATGGCCAAGGGGCCAGGACCCAGCAGGCAGTGCTGGGATTTTTGAGAAGTTGTCCATGACAACAGCAGACCAGAGGAGAGTGCTGAGCTGAGGGACAGGGATATACTCCTTACCCTTGTTGATTTCGCCAATGTGGATGCGAAGGTCAGGCAAGTGGTCTTCCCCAGTCATGATCCTTCCAGGTTTTGGCACCAAAATATTAGAAGTGTGCGAGAAATAGAGGTGGGAGGAACCGGATGATCTGATCCAAGTGACTTTGTTTGATGCTGCGCTTACAGGTGGGCTGTATCTACATTGACTGCAGCCCTCAGGGGAGGCAAAAATGGGTTTTTTAAAAGAAAAAGTACAGGGTTTGTGGGGGGATAGAGGAGGGATTAGTCTCTTCCTCTTCTGGGCAGGTGCCTCAGGGTTTCAGAATGTGAGCCAGGACAATGGGATAGGTAAAGGACTGGGCTGTTCCCAGGTACAGGAGGGCCAGTCTGTCTGACCACCGGCCATTGTGACTGGTGCTAGATGTCTACTGTGCGCTGTGGGAGACAATTTCAATGGAGCCGCGGTCTATCAAGTGAGCCAGGATAACAGAGTCATGGGTAGTCCAGCAGGTTGGAAAACTGGCCTGACTGGGTCATGAGCAGTCTGGAGGGCTGGAAAACCAGACTGACCCTTTCAGATGCTAAAATCCTGAACAAAATATTGGCAAACTTCATCCAGTAATATATTAAAAAGATTTTATACCATGATCAAGTAGAATTCATCCCAGGGATGCAAGGTTGGTACGATATTCTCAAATCAATAAATATAATACATCACATAAACAAAAGAAAAGACAAAAATCACATGATCATATCAATAGATGCAGAAAAAGCACTTGATAAAGTACAGCACCCATTTATGATAAAAATACTCAGCAAAATGGGAATAGAGGGAGCATTCTTCAACATAATAAAGGCCATATATGAGAGACCTACAGCCAACATCACACTCAACGGGCAAAAACTAAAAGCTTTCCCAGTAAGATCAGGAATAAGAAAAGGATGTCTGCTTTCACCACTTCTGTTCAACATAGTATTGGAAGTCCTAACCAAACAATCAGACAAGAAGAAGAAATAAAAGACATCCAAATCAGAAAGGAGGAAGTAAAACTGTCATTGTTTGCAGATGACATGATAGTGTACATAGAAAACCCTATAGACTCCACCAAAAAACTATTCAACCTAATAAGTGAATTTGGCAAAACAGCAGGACACAAAGTCAATATTCAGAAATCAAAGGCATTTTGTACACCAACAATGAAATATCAGAAACAGAAATCAGGAAAAATATCCCATTTGCTATAGCTACAACAAAAAATAAAGTACTTAGGAATAAGCCTATCTAAGGAGGTAAAAGACCTGTACTCAGAAAACTACCCAACACTGAAGAAAGAAATTAAAGAAGATGCAAATAAATGGAAGCATATACTGTGTTCATGGACTGGAAGAATTATCATCAAAATGCCCATACTACCCAAAGTAATTTATAGATTCAATGCAATCTCTATTAAAATACCAATGACATATTTCACAGATATAGAACAAACATTTCAAAAATTTATATGGAACCATAAATGACCTCAGACAGCCTCAGTAATTTTGAGAAAGAAGAACAAAGTAGGAGGGATCGTAATACCTGATATCAAACTACATTACAAGGCTAATGTAATGAAAACAGTCTGGTATTGGCATAACAACAGACACATAGACCAATGGAACAGAATACAGAGCCCAGAAACAAACCCATGTCTCTATGGCCAATTAATATTTGACAAAGCAGGCAGCAGCATAGAATGGAGTAAAAATAGCCTCTTCAACAAATGGTTTTGGGAGATCTGGATAGCTAAATAGAAAAAAAAAAAAAAGAAATAAAGAAACTTGATCAGCAACTTATGCTATACAAAAAAATAAACTCAAGGGTGGATAAAAGAACTAAATATATATCACAACACCATAAAAGTCCTAGAGGAGAACATAGGCAGAAAAATTTCATATATTCCATGCACCAATATGTTCCCTAGAGAAAGGGACATAAAGGAAAAAATAAACAAATGGGACTTCATCAAATTAAAAAGCTTCTGCACAGCAGAAGACAACAGCAGCAAAACAAAAAGAGAACCAACCATATGGGGAAATATATTTGCCAATGATACCTCAGACAGGGTTTGATCTCCAAAATATACAAAGAACTCACATCACTCCACACCAGGAAGACAAACAATCCAATTAAAAAATGGGCAAAGGACCTGAGCAGACACTTCTCCGAGGAGGACATACAGAGGGCCCAGAGATATATAAAAGGATGCTCAGCATCACTAGCTATCAGGGAGATGCAAATTAAAATCACAATGAGATAGCATTTCACACCTGTCAGAATGGCCATCATTAACAAATCAACAAATGAGAAGTGCTGGAGAGGTTGTAGAGAAAAGGGAACCCTAGTGCACTGTTGGTGGGAATGCAGACAGGTACAATGTGGAAAACTGTATGGAATTTCCTCAAAAAACTAAAAATGGAATTGCCTTTTGACCCAGTGACCCTACTGCTGGGATTATACCCTAAGAATCCTGAAACACCAATCCAAAAGAACCTATGTACCCCAATGTTCATAGCAGTGTTATTTATAATAGCCAAGTGCTAGAAACAGTCTAAGTGCCCATCAGTAAATGAGTGATTGAAAAACTGTTATACATCTATACAATGGAATACTATGCAGCAGAAGAAAGAAGGAGCTCCTACCCTTCTCAACAGCATGGATGGAACTGGAGAGCATTATGCTAAGTGAAATAAGCAAGGTGGTAAAAGACAAGTACCATATGATCTCACCTTTCACAGGAACCTAATCAACAAAACAAACAAGTGAGCAAAACAGAACCAGAGACATGGAAATAAAGAACAAACTGACAATGGCCAGAGGGGCAGAGGAGAGGATAATGGGGAAAAGAAGAGGAAGGGTCATTAAAGAACATGTATAAAGGACCCAGGAACAAAGACAATGGGGGATGGGTAAGATTGAATGTGGGAGGTGGGGTTGGGTAGGGTGGAGGCAAATAATGGGGGGATAACCAGAATAACTGTAATTGAACAAGAATAAAAAAATAATTTAAAAATAGCCCTGGCTGGTGTGGCTCAGTGGATTGAACACTGGACTACGAAGCAGAGGGTTGCTGGTTTGATTCCCAATCAGGGCACATGCCTTGGTTGCAGGCCATGTTCCCTAGTGAGGGGAGCACAAGAGGTGACCACACATTGATGTTTCTCTCCCTCTCTTTCTCCCTCCCCTCCCCTCTGTCTAAAACTAAATAAACAAAATCTTAAAAAAATTTAAAAATAAAGCAAAAACATACATAGGCTATTAACAGCCCCCCAAAATATATGAAAACAAGTTCAAGCCCACCAGTAGACAGGAAAAAAATAATTAATATAATAGTGAGGTTGCTTTTAATGCAGATTACACTAACAAAAATTTAAAATTCATGCTTCAGCATTGGCAAGACATGGAGAAAAACATTCTTATACCTTTAATTGGAGTGTAAACTGCAATAATTCTAGAGGTAATCTGGCAGCACATCACTTAAGACATCTTTGTAAGAAACAGAAAACCCAACTCAACTCTCCTCTCCAAGAGACATTTAGAGTCAAACAACTAAAAATATAGATATAGGTGAATCCAATCTAACTACATGGTATCATTAGAATCTAGTGTCTCCTTGTCTGAGTTCTGCCTTCCTCTGAGTAGAAGTCATTTTCAGTAAAGGTCTCTCTTCATGAAAGGAGCTAACATCCTTACAGCAACAAGTCCAGCAGAGAGAAAAAATCCCTTATCTAATTTTTATTGTCCTGCATTGAGTCATGTGCACATCCCTGAACTACAGAACATTGTAATTAATGGGATAGTATGGTCTTATTGACCAAATATAGAAGCCAGTGGAGGAGTCAATGCCTCTTCTAACCCCATGAATTAAGAGGCAAGAGGGACTAATTCATTGGAATAGAACTGAGGTGCTGTTATCCAGAAAAAAAGGAGATGAATGCTGGATGGCAAAAGAAAACAAAACAAACCAATGCATACCCTCTACAGGAATTATCTATTAAACTAAAAAGTGTATATACCTTTGGGCTCAATTATTTCACTTTAAGAATTCAATTCTATTAAAAAAATTGCACAATTAAAAAATATGTATAAGAAAAGTTATTCTGGCATTGTTTATAATGGCACAAAATCTGGACAAATCTGCATTATCAGTCAATAAAAGAATGTCTTAAAAATTATGGTACATTAATACCATATAATATTTCACAGCTAGTTAAAAGAATGAGCTAGATAAGAGTATCCATGATAAACTGCTGAGTAAGAAAAAGAATGTTGTAAAAATATATATATGGTATGATTTGTTATTTGTAAAAATAAAAATTGGAACATCTATATGTGTTTCTATAATCATTGGAAAAAGTAGGAAGAGAAATATCAATCTTTTAACATGGATTTTATCTAGGATTAGGGTGTGGAGCAGAAAACTATATTTTTATTTATGTATTTTTGAATATACTATACATGCTTCTGTGTTAAACAGGTAAAATGGATGCTTTTTACTATTTTAAAAAGTGAATAGAAAGTGAAATGAGGAAGCAGTTTTAAAATGTAAACTATTTTTAGATTTAGAGAGAAGAAAAATAATCTCCACTAAAAAAGAGATTGAAAATATTGAAAACAGGAGTTCTGGCCAAGATGGAGGTGTAGGTAGATACCCTTCACCTCCTCACAGAACTAAAAGAAGGAAACAACCAATTTAAAAACAAAAAAATCCAGAACAGCCAGAAAATCGAACCAAGGAGTTAAAGAAGAAACATTCATCCAGACTGGTAGGAGGGGAGGAGCTGGACAGTTGGAGTGGAGAGGAACCACTGCAAGGTGGTGGCTGGCAGACTGGGTGGTCCCACATTCACATGTGGATAAACTGGGAGGAACAGCTAGGGAGTGAGACAGATTGTGTAACCCAGGGTTCCAGCAGAGGCAGGATAAGGTCTCAGAACCTCTGGCTGTAAAAATCTGTGAGGGTTGTCATGGCAGGAGAAACTGCCAGTCTCTTGAAAATGGGGTGAGAGCTGAGCAACTAGCATTGTTCCCTGTCTGATCCCTTCCCCCCATACGCACCACAATGTAGAGAAGTGGGTTGCCCCTCCTTGGTGAATACCTAAGACTCCACTCCTTACAATGTAACAGGTATACTGAGACAAAGAAATATGGATCAAATGAAAGAACAGATTAAAACTCCAGAAAAAGAACTAGTGATGTGGAGCTAGACAACCTACCAGATGCAGAGTTCAAAACACTGGTTATCAGGATGCTCATAGAAATGATTGCATGTGATCACAAAATAATAGAAAAAGTGAAGGCTATACAAAGTGAAATAAAGAAAAATACACAGGGAACCATCAGTGAAGGGAAGGAAACTGGGACTCAAATCAACGATTTGGAACAAAACGAAGAAAGAAACATTCAACTGGAACAGAATGAAGAAACAAGAATTCAAAAATATGAGGAGAGGCTTAGGAACCTCTGGGACAAATTTAAATGTTCCAGCATCCAAATCATAGGGGTGCCAGAAGGAGAAGAGGAAGAGCAAGAAATTGAAAACTTATTTGAAAAAATAATGAAAGAAAACATCCATAGTCCAGTGAAGGAAATAGCAAGTGCAGGAAGCTGAGAGAGTTTCAAAAAAGTTGGACCCAAAGAGGAACACACAAAGACACATCATAATTAAATTACCTCAGATTAAAGATAAGGAGAGAATCTTAAAAGCAGCAAGAGAAAAGGAAACAGTTACCTACAAAGGAGTTCCCATAAGACTATCAGCTGATTTCTTAAAAGAATCCTCACAGGCAAGAAGGGGCTGGAAAGAAGTATTCCAAGTCATGAAAGTCAAGGACCTACATCCAAGATTGTTCTATCCAGAAAAGCTATCATTTAGAATGAAAGGGCAGATAAAGTGCTTCCCAAATAAGATGAAATTAAAGGAGTTCATCATCACCAAGCCCTTATTACATGAAATGTTAAACGGACTTATCTAAGAAAAAGAAGATGATCAAAACTATGAACAGCAAAATGACAACAAACTCAAAACTATCAACAACTGAACCTAAAACAAAAACAAAAATAAACTAAGCAAACACTAGAATAGGAAAAGAATCACAGAGATGGAGATCACATGGAGGGTTATCAGCGGGCAGGGGGTGGAGAAAGAGGGGAGAATGTGTGAAAAGGTACAGGGAATAAAGAGCATAATTGGTAGGTACAAACTAGACAGGGGGAGGTTAAGAATAGTACAGGAATTGGAGAAGCCAAAGAACTTACATGTACGACTCATGGACATGAACTAAGCATGGGGGATAGTGCTGGAGGGAATGGGGGTACTGGGAAGAGGGGGAGAAAGGGGAGAAAAAAGAATGGGACAACTGGAATAGCATAATCAATAAAATATACTTTAAAAAAGAGAAAATACTGAAAACAGCATAATCCATGCACCAGGTTCTGAGGGGATCAAGGAGATCTGTTTCAGAGCAGAGTTCCAAATGTACTAGGGCTGTGATAGCTTCACTCTTCCACAGGGAAATACAAATAAACAGAGTAATTCATAAAATTTAGTTTTTGGTGTTACAAATGAATTTCTTTTAGGAAATCATAGAGATAAGAGATGGGAGGACTGTAAAAATGTGTACTCTTACTTGTCTAGATTAGAAAGCTAGTTCAGTTCCCAAGCTATTAGAAATGTTAATGCTTTATAAATCACAAAGTCTAGAAAAAACAGTTTTACAGCATAAATACAAAGCTAAGCCTTGTGGAGAGATGAGTTCTTCTTGTGTGGTGGAGGAAAACAAGTATGTGTGGAGGTAGACAGTTATAGACAGACTTTGCAGGCATAGGGAAAGAAGTTGAGAAGTTCTTTCCTATAAAGTCTGTGTGGTAAAATCTGGTTTCATGCCTGAAGGGCTCAGCAAGAGTGATTGTGAGGTTGGGACTTGAGGGGAGTGGTGAAAATGTGGACGAGGTGCTGTGGGGAATGGGAGACCAATCTGAAAGAAACTAGAATCTTCAAATATGGAATAATACCCGACTATGAAGTTGACTCTTGAACAAGGGGAGGCAGGTGTTAGAGGTACCATCCTACCCCACCCCCACCCCGAAAGCTGAAAAGCTGTAAGTTTTGACTTCCCCAAAACTTAACTACTAATAGCCTATTGTTGACCAGAAGCCTTATTGATGCTGATACCATAAACAGCCAATTAACACATACTTTGTGTGTCATATGTATTATATACTGTCTTCTTACAATAAAACTAGAGAAAAGAAAATATTAGGAAAATCATAAGGAAAATACATTTATAGTATTGTATGTATTTGTTGGAAAAATCTGCATATAAATGGACCCTTGCAGTTCAAATCTGTGTTGTTCAAGCATCAAATGTATTTTGTTCAGATTTGCTCTTTTATGAGCCTGTCCTTGGTCCTTTTCATAGTCTCTCTCTCATTTGACATCCCCTATGCCACCCAACAATTTGTTTTTATTACTTTTATAACATTTATATTATCCTTAGTTTGTTTTGGTACTTGACTTACCTACATCCACTGAACTCTTTGAGACAATGTTCATTCATCTATAATCACCTCCCAGAACCTCCCAGATAGTAGATACCCAACTGATTGTTGCTAAAATACATTTAATTCCACATAGAAAGCAACTGGATAATAATCAGTATCATCTTGATTAAAATTCTTTGCAGTTATGAAAATAGAAACCATTAGCTTTCTAAAATTCCTGTAAATTAACTTTTCCTAATAGCATGAATTTTTTATTCCTTACAAAGGTATTATCTATTTGGTTATGTTTTGCTTGTCGGAGACTTAAACCACCCTTTGAATTCATACACTTCTGCTATAAAAATGCCACAGAGATCACTAAAATAAAAAATCTTCCACTGTAATAGATATGGAAACTGAGGACCAGAAAAATAAGGTAATTGTTTTAAAACTGCAAAGGCCTTACAAACAATCCAATTAAAAAATGGGCAAAGGACCTGAACAGACACTTCTCCAAGAAGGACATACAGAGGGCCCAGAGACACATGAAAAAATGCTCAACGTCACTAGGCATTAGAGAAATAAAAATTAAAACCACAATGATATACCACCTCACACCTGTCAGAATGGCCATCATTAACAAATCAACAAACAAGTGTTGGTGAGGATGTGGACAGAAGGGAACCCTAGTGCACTGTTGGTGGGAATGCAGATGGGTGCAGTCACTGTGGAAAACTGTATGGAATTTCCTCAAAAAACTAAAAATGGAATTGCCTTTTGACCCAGTGACCCTACTGCTGGGATTATACCCTAAGAACCCTGAAACACCAGTCCAAAAGAACCTGTGTACCCCAATGTTCATAGCAGTGTTATTTACAATAGCCAAGTGCTAGAAACAGTCTAAGTGCCCATCAGTAAATGAGTGGATCGAAAAACTGTTATACATTTACACAATGGAGTACTATGCAGCAGAAAGAAAGAAGGAGCTCCTACCCTTCTCAACAGCATGGATGGAACTGGAGAACATTTTACTCAGTGAAGTAAGACAGGTGGTAAAAGACAAATATCATATGATCTCACCTATAAGTGGAACCTAATCAACAAAACAAACAAGCGAGCAAAATACAACCAGAGACATGGAAATAAAGAACAAACTGACAATGACCAGAGGGGCGGGGGAGGGGGTAACGGAGAAAAGAAGGGGAAGGGGCAAGTCAAGGAACATAAATAGAGGACTCGTGGGCACGAACAATGGGGCAGAGAGGGACAGGGCAGGGGAGAGCAAAGGAGGAAAAGGTGGGACAACTGTAACTGAACAACAATAAAAATATACCTGCAAAGGTCTTAATTGACAGAGTCCATATTACGGCTAAGAGTCCCACTTAATCCAGTGTCTTTATACTGTGATTCCCCCCTTAATTTGAATTTTATTTTGTATTCAATTCATAATGATAAAGTAATAATAGCAGTTAGTTCTGGTAAAGCTCTGTCAAAATCAACACACTGATTACCCTTCATTTTTAAAAATGCCACTATACGTTTCTGTTGCTCTATGACAGGTTTAATATTTTAAGTGTCAGTTAAAGTGTAACACACCAATGAGACATTCAGTTGAGTGTTGTTTTATGATGTGTATCTTGCGTTTTTTAATAGTTATAATCAAATCTAAAATGTTGATGGTGATAATTGGTATATCAATCCTTACTCCTGCATTTTATAGTTCATATTTTATTTATTTAAAACTTTCTCTTTATTACAAATAAAGCATATTGAAACAACAGTGAGAATAATAAATCTTCATCATGCAAACATAATTAGGAGGATGCTGCATGTACAGAAATATACATGGTCTTTTCCCTGGAGAGGCAAGAGATGGCCCATTACAAACCACCTCCCTCTTCTATTTACACATGAAAGTAGAAACCATTAGCACATTAGCATTAAGAGCATTTTTCTCTTAAAACATGCTCACATAATACCTAGGAAGTCAACTGTAAAAAGTGAAAAATGTATGATCTGCCAAGTGAATAAATATACAAAAAGATGTGCATTGTTCAGTCTTGTTGAAATGGTTTACTATTATTGTCAATTTAAAAATTATAGTTTTCTATTTGGCAAATGTTATCATTTGACCTTTAATTAAATTTTAAGAGAGAACATCCACCCCAAAATAGATTTTGATATAAAATACAGAGAAGAATGCTGCAACAAAAGTCTCTGTCTGAAGTTACACTCCTAAAGGTCTGCTTCATTAGGGTGAAGGTATGCCTGTGTCCAAAACAAAGCTACACCCTCATTGTGTTGGGTAGCTCGTAACAGTGTTTTTTTTATCTAGTTATATCATATAATTCTTTTTTATTGATTGATTTTAGAGAAATAGAGGAAGGGAGAGAGGGAGAGAGAGGGGGAGAAGGGAGAGAGGGAGAGAGAGGGGGAGAAGGGAGGGGGAGAGAGAGAAACACTGATTTGTTGTTCTACTTATTTATGCATTCATTGGTTGACTCTTGTATGTGCCCTGACCAGGAATCAAACCTGCAACCTCTCAGTTTGTGGATGATGCTCCAGCCAACTGAGCCATACTAGCCAGGGCGGTCTATCATAGCTCTTTGAACAATGTTTTCAGTGATTGTACTAATCATCCTTGAAAACATTTCTTATAATGTACTGTTTGCTCTGATAGTGACAAGGAAAGGCCCTGCATAAGAATTTCCTTCTTCTATCAGAAGAAAGCATTTTAATTCCTCTACACCTTGTTCCTTCAAATATCCCAAACACACTAAAGCCCATCTAAATACCCAAACTTCATATCAAAAACTATACTTTGTAAAACTCCAAAGACTTTGAAATACAGACAAATAAGGCTGCCATTCGTATATTCCTTCAGCAATTATTTACCAAGGACTTAGTGAGTGACAGGCAGGGTGCCAGGCGCTGTTGTAACACAAGTGATAAGACGTTGTCCCAGTGCTCACAGTGTGAGACACGCACTGAGAAGACCAAACACCGTGCATTGGATGAGAGTGCCAAAGAAGCCACCTCACAGTTCAGGGAGCAGGGAACAGGGCAACCAGCCTAGTCTGGGCAAGTGTGGCAAAGTGGAGGCCACTCAGCGGGGTCTTGAGAAAGTGGGAGGAAAGTCATCCTGGGCAGGACTCAGTGAGGATAGGAGAGAGCAGCACACGCAGAAAGAGAGGTAGAGGTCAAAGTTATGAGCAGCAAGGCAGGCTGTGACTGAGACCTGGGTAAGCCAAGTTGTTGAGACAGCCCCAGGGGCTGAACTCATCCTGCAGGAACTGTTAGCTGAATAGTGGCGTGGGCTGGGGCTGCTAAAAGGGCACCAGGTAGAGTGTGGTAGGCAGTTAGACAGACACAAGCAAAGCAAGGACAATGTGCCAGGCACAGGAGGCCACCAGGGAGGAAAGCTCTGGGTGTTTACTGGGAAAACAAGGACGTCACCCCCATAGTAACTGTTCCCCCCCTAACATATCACTGGTCATGCAGTGTAAACCCCCTTACCTTTCATATTGCTGGTCATGCAGTTCCAGTCCTCCCCTGCCCTTTTATTGCAACCTGTTGCTGGTCATACAGGTTAGTTACGCACCCCTCCTTAGGCGGGTAACAAACAAAGGGGCCAGAGAGTAGCCCTTAAGTATTACGCTCCCCAGGACAATGAGGCTCTGACTTGCATCACATACTTCTAGGCCTCAGTTGTTCCAGCTCCAGGCCCCAGAAAAGCAGCAAAGCCAAACAAGGGACACCATGGCTAACCAACCTCAGAAACCAGCTGCACTGACTAATGACCCCCTGCCCCGGAGCTGACCAATCAATGGATACCAGAAGCTTGAAAGGACACACCTGGGAAGCTGATGAATACTCTATTGAGGTCCTCCCCTGAGATCTCCCCTAAAAGCTCCACCCTTAAAAGCCCTCAGGATTGAGTACCCAAGATTCTCTCTCCTCCCAGAGCACGTCTGCCCACACCTTTCTGGTCCCCCTCTTCCCTCCCATCAGGTGTGTTACCTTTACCCTTCTCTCTTCTAAGCTCCAAGGGCCCTCTTTTGCCTCTGCAACTTGTTTTCTGGGCCTATTTCTTCTACCGCTCACTTCTTCTACCTCTGTGACTTTCTAAATAAACTTTCTCTTATAGTTCGAGTCTTGACTCCGAATTGTTTCTTAGCCAGAAATCAAGTACAGAAGTTGCTGAACCAAGGTCCAATCTGACTCCACCAGTCTAACACCTGGTGCTGTTCTTGCCAACAGAAGGGGTAGACACTGAAGGCAGAAGAGTAGTCAGGAGGTTAAAGAAATCGCCCAGAAGAGAAAACATGAGGTTAAAGAGCCAGTGACTTTGAAAAAGTCTGCAGAGGTATTTTTGAGGTAAGACAAAGGATTTGACAGCCCTGTTAGGGTGGTCAGTGATGTGGGCTGTGAAAGAATTCACAAAGAGAAGAAAGTGTAGAGAATAAAGTTTTTATTCACTCTCCAAGAAAGGAGAGGGGCATGGTGTGGAGAGATGCACCGGCCTTGAGGGCTGGGGGCTTTGAGCTTTTATTGGATTATAATGGGGATGAAGAAAGGGTAGGGGGCTGCTGCGTGGCCCCTGGGCTGTCGGGGCGCTGTAACACAAGGCTGCAGTTTGTTCCAATGTTATCTTCCACCTGTGGTGTAGAGAGCAATTAGTTCTGTTCTTGCTTTCCAGTAATTTCCAGTCCTGGGGACAAGCTCAGAAAAGTAACACGGCATCATGTTTAATAAGGCCACAGGCCTGCTCGGCAAATGGTGCCACCGTAGCAAATGGGGCTGGCTTCGTCCTTTCATTTCCCCCTCCGGTTTTGAAATGGATTTATTCTTCATGACGTGGTCTAGTTCTCGTTCTGGGGAGCAGAAACGAGTTCTCTTCTTCTGGTACTACTTCCTGCAAATTTATGGACGTAGAGCTCTCCCCGCTGGTGTGCCCAGGTATGGGTCATTAAGAGGGAGAGGGTGGAACTGGACAGTCTGAAAGGTGAGAGCTGTAGCCAGAGGTTGTTTGCAAAAGGAGTCTCCTAGAGCTTGGATACTTCACTGAATGAAAGACATAAGATATCTTAGGAGACAATAGCCCGAGAGTGATAATAAAGAGAAGAGATGCGATAGGACCTAGGACAGGAGTCAGCCAAGAAAAGCAGGACCAGATGTTGGTTTTAAAATCCCGGCAGTCAAATCTTCCTCTAGTCCCTTCTTTATAGAATTTATTGGCTTTATCAGTGATATCTCTTAAGTTATTTTGTAGTTTTCCAGATTGGTTAACAAAAAAACAACAACAATCCTTATTATGCATTGCACAGGTCCCTCTCTGGTTAGCTGTTAGTAGGTGTAGGGCTCGCCTATTCTGTAGGACTACTCCTGTAAAGGGAAGTGACTTGTTCTTGTAGGGTATTAATTTGGTTGGCTGTGTCAATTCTCTGTTGAGTTACTTCTAAGGTTAGTTGCTGGGCTGTAAAAATGGAGTTTTAAAGGCCTCCAATGGCAGTTCCTACTTCAACTAGAATGCCAATTATGATGATTATAGCTAAGGCCCCCCTTTTGACTCCTGTGGGTTGGGAGTGTGAGGGGAGAGGTACGCTGATGTTGACAAGGGTGAGTTTGGGAATAATATCAGCAAGAGTACAAGTACCCATTCAATTAGCAGCTAAACAGAGATAGGCCTTATCCCTGAAGAAGTAGGTGTGAGTTTTTGAGTTTAGGCAAATATCAATTGTGATATTGAAGTAGGGCTTGGATAACCCTTTACTGGATGCCTCAATGTCCTCATAGGTGGTAGCTAGAGCCGTTCCCACCAGTGGGGGAGGCATGCAGCGTGAGCTGGGATAGAAGGGAAATTGAAGGCCTAGTTGAAGGAAGGAATACTAGAGTCCCAGATGATAGCATAATTTTGGGGAGTGAACAACTTTTTACAATTATCGGTTTGCCCTTTGTCATGTGGCTGGAACCAGAAGTTGCGGTGTTTGTACAGGCCCGGGCAAATGGAAGTCCCCAAATAACTAGCTTGTCTCCATGTGGTAGCTATACTTGCGGGGAGGGGGGGTGATGTTGGGATATAGATTCTGTAAAAGGGAGAGGTGGTTGGAGTAGTAGTTAGGGCTAGTTGAGGAAGTAGAATCTAGGGAGAGCCATGTCCGAGAAGAAAATGGGGTAAAGGAGTGACTGCAGCTCTTAAATATGTTAGAAAAATCTCTGACTGATGGTCCTGGTCTAGTCTCAGTTGTTAGACAGAGGAACACTTGGCTAAAGAGACCTATGGAGAACACTGGTCCTCGGAAATCACAATGGGCCGTTTGGTGTAGGTGAATGCGGTCTACTGTGGGCTTGACCTTTTCGCCAACAGTCCATCTGGGTTGACTGAAATAGGTGAGGGCTGGATAGGTCTCTAATTGGCTCCATTCTGAAGGAGGGATAGGAATCGCTATTAGTCTTGTTTTAGGAAAGGTGTTGGGCCAGATCCAACAGTTCTTGTAGGGCTGAGTAGTCTTACTGTTTAAAAAAACTAAGGGCTTCCTGGACTGCAGGTAGGTAAGGGTGTTGCAAGAGAGAGCGTTTCCCAAAGGAAAAATAATTAGGAGTAAAACTAGGGTTCCCAGCAAGGACAGAGGAGATCTCTTAGCAGGACTGGCATGGAGTTGTCAAAGAAGGGGAGTTGCCCGGTAGTACCAGATTATGTCACATACTTTCTGGGGCTCACGTGTCCACCAGCTGGACTTTGGTGAGTTGGAGCCTGGTATCCGAAATTGGCTGGCAGGCATAGGAGGGAAGAGTGGAGTCCAAGGGCAGTTCCTCCTGTGGAGAGTTCTTAGGCAGGTCAATGGGTTTGAGTCAGGAGAGATGTATTCACATAGAAGTCCTGAGAGCTTTGCTGCCATGGGAGTGGTGAGAATTCCTTGAAAGGGGCCCTTCCAGGGAGGTGGGAGGGGTTTAGTTTGTCCAGGGAGGTCCTTTAATAAAACCCAATCTCTGGGCTGCATGTGTTGATTTGGGGGGTACTTTGGTTGGTTGCAGTGAAAAGGTGTCTGCATACTGGCAAAGAGATGTCTGGCTAATTCCAGTGCTGGAAGATAGTTGCCTAGGGCTGGAGGCGAAATGGATGGAAAGGGGGATAAAAGTGCAGGACGGCTGTACGTGAGCTCAAAGGGGCTCATAAAGAGAGGAGCTTTGGGAGTGATGCAGAGCCTTATAAGCTCACAAGGTAGGAGTTCTATCCAGTTTTAATGAGTTCTAGTGAGAGTTTGGTGAGCTGTTGTTTAAGGGTACAGTGTGCCTTTTCAGCCTTTCCAGAGGACTGGGGTGCCAGGCCACGTGTAGCTTATAAGAGATGTTCAGAGCTTGGGAGATTTGTTGTGTGATTTGAGAAGAAAAGGCTGGATCATTGTTGATTTGGAGTGAGGTCGGCAGTCCAAGCCTGGGAATTATACCCTGGAGAAGGACTCTAGTGACCTCTGAGTCCTGTTTAGTGGTGACAGGGAAGACTTTTATCCATCCTGAGAAAGTGTAGTGACAGTGAGAAGGTATTTGTGTTTGTGATGCAGAGGCATGTGGGTGAAATCTACTTGCCAGACCTGCCTGAGTAAATGCCCCCACAGTTGGTGCATGGGTAGAGAGGGAGGGGGCCTGAGGTGGCCCTGTGGACTGACCTGACAACAGATGAAACCATCCCTAGTGATGTTTCTTAGCTTGCTTTCTAATTGTTTTGAATGTAAGAGGGGAGCATGAAGTACCTGTAGGAGCCTACTGACAATACAAAGGGAGTTTTGTAGGTCTTGTAACATGGAGGTTTCCTGAAGTTGGAGAAGAGTACACTATCCCTCATGGAGAAGTCAAGGTCCCTCCCTGCTATCCCCTAATTTGGTATATTGTGAGATTTCCTCGGGAGAGTACTTGGGTGTCTGGTCTGGTAGTGAGGGTAGGGATAGCGCTTGTGTTGCTGGGGATGGTAAAGAGGCTGTCAGTTTTGCCTCCTAATCAGCCCTGTGGTTTCCTAAGGCCTCAACTGATTGGGTTTGCTGGTGGGCCTTAGAGTGAAAAATGGCCCATTGGGTAGGTAATTGTGCTGCTTGTATTAGTTCTAAGATTAGACTGGCATACTTAATAGAGGATCCTTGAGTAGTAAGGAGGCCTCATTCTTTCCAGGTAGCTGTGTGTCAATGGAGAATGTGATAGGCATATTTAGAGTCAGTGTAAATGTTGATTTTTAGGCCTTTTCTTAGTTGTAGAGCCCTTATAAGGGCAATTAGCACAGCTTTTTGAGCCGAGGTGTTGGGTGGTAAGGGAGAGCTCTCAGCCCTGTGAGTGGTAGTAACCATTGCATATCCTGCTCTCCTCTGTCCACCAGGAATGTAGCTGCTCCTGTCTATGAACCAGTTATGATCTGGTTACAACAGAGGAGTATCCAAAAGGTCAGCACAGATTGCTATGGAATGTTCAAGGACATCCGTGCAGGAATGCTCAAGAGAAGAATGCTGAGGGCCTGGAAGCGAAGTGGATGGGTTTAGGACCATGCAGGTTGAGACCATGAGAGAGAGATTGTTTCAGAGTAAGGTCTAGTATTGAGTGTTGTGGCTCTTGGTGAGGAAGTGACAGGCTTTGTTGTTAAGGAGGTCTCTGAGAGCTTAGAGAGGAAAATAGCAGGATTCTCATCTGGCCCTTGAGTAACTTTTTTAACCTTGTCATAGTTAACAGGCTTGGTAGTGGCCTGCTTCATTCCTGCCATGAGGCAGGAGAGCATGTGATCCTGTTTACTGAGGTCCTGGTCAGGGATGGTTGTAGTACCAGGGGCCTAAGAATTAGGCTGTCTTTGATTTAGGTCATCCCCGTACTTCTGTGCCTTGGCCCAAATATGGCCTCTCTCTCCTGAATTCATACACATAGAAAAGATAATATGAATATCTCTCCAGAAGTCATAGGAGAGAGTGAGATATTCAAACTCCTTTGTAAACTTAGCTGGGTTTGCCAAAAAAAATGCCAAGTCTGACCTCAATTTGGGAAAGGTCTGATATTGAAAAGGGAGCCTGGACCTGAATAGTGCCCTCTGATCCAGCAACCTCATGGAGAGGGAACTGGGTCCCAGGCTTCGGAGGTTCCTGAGATAGCCTGAATGGGTATTGCCCGGAGTGACCCAATCTTAAGGGGAGGGGGCAGGGAGATAGGTCTGAGAAGTAGGGACAGGAGCTGGAAGGGGTACTAAAGAGTCACATGACAGGGGATATGGAGGAGGAGGTGCAGAGAAGGGGAGATCTTCCGAATCTTGGGAAGATGAAGGAGGAAGGGAAGTAGGTGTATGTAATGTACATAAGAACATACAAGAGGAGGCACAGAGATCAGGATGGTGAGAGAATTTGAAAAAAGCCTGAATGTAAGGAACCTCAGGCCATTTCTCGGAGTGACAACAGTACAGGTCAAGTTGGAGGATAGAATTATAGTTAAGAGATCTGTTCATGGGCCAGACTTTCTGGTCACCCAGTTTGTATTGAAGCTAGGCTATGTTGCAATAGAAAACCAAGTGCTTGGGCTTGAGGTTGGTAAGTCCCAGAGCCTTCAAGTTCTTAAGCAGACATCCCAGTGGGGAGTCCTTGGGTAGGGTCGATTGAGTATTGCCCATGGCAAGAACTACAAAAAGAAAAGGCAAGGATATCTCAGAGACAAGAACAAGCAAAGGGGGAAAAGTTTGAGAAGGGCATCCCCAACTCAAATGACCTAGAGGTCTGCAGCCAGAGCTGAGCATCCTCGAATCTGAGGACAGACTGAACACAAGGTTCTGCCTTAGAGCCAGGTGTCCCTGGGCCCCAAGAGCAGACCAAACCATCAGGGAAATGGTTGGAGGGGTCTCTCCCCGCCGAAACCTTGTGAAAATGATAGACCCAGTACCGAGGTTTACGACAATGAGACAAGAGGATAAGCTATCACCTTCAATAGGATGTTTTCGTCCTGAGATTCAGAGAAACTTACTGATTGCTGGCTGTGAAGATGGGTGAGAAGGAGGCTGTCTGCAGAGTCTGGAGAGACAGAGGATTAGAATTTTCTCATAGAGTCAGGGTTAGGGTGTTAGCCTAGGTCAAGCTTCTGCTGCCCACTGCTACCCTAGTCGCAACTCTCAGGAGGCTGAAGGAAGAGGGAGAAATAGAGAATGTCTCTGTATGGGCCACCAAAATGTTAGCGTGGTTGGTGATGCAGGCTGTGAAAGAATTCACAAAGAGAAGAAAGTGTAGAGAATAAAGTTTTTATTCACTCTCCAAGAATGGAGAGGGGCATGGTGTGGAGGGATGCACCAACATTGAGGGCTTTGAGCTTTTATTGGGTTATAATTCTATTAAAAAATGGTGGAGGGTTGCTGTTATGTGGCCCCTGGGCTGTTGGGGCATTGTAACAGAAACCACTGTTTGTTCCAATGTTATCTTCCGCTTGTGGCTATAGGGAGTGGCTAGACCTGTTCTTGTTTTCCACTAATTTCCAGTCCGGAGGGCCTAAGTTCAGAAGAATGAAATACCAGTCATGTTTAACAAGGTCATAGGTCTGCTAGGCAAATGGTGCCGCCATTTGCAAATGGGGCTGGCTTCATCCTTTCAAGCCCGCTGTGGGGGTGTTGTGAGGAACAATTGTTAAAGGTATACATGTTCCATGTCATAGGCTCTGACAAACTACTGAATGAATAATCGTATGTTATTATCTACCCTCCACTTGGGAATTTTTTAAATGCCTACCAGGAAGGAAGATCGATGTCGGCTCACAAGTTATGGACGCTTCAAACTCTCCGCCTGACGTATTTTGGATGGGCAACTCTGCTGGGTGAAATCTCAATCCATTGACAAACAACCTATTACTACTCTTTTAATAACAGATTGCGATAAAAACAGGATAGCAAATGCTACACAAACAACCTCACATCCAGGTCCCCAAAAGCCTCCTGCATCGTCTCCAACCACTATTCTGGACCTCCGAAGCAGCACCTACCCCCCCCCCCACGCCAAGGCGCATGAGCACATCCCGCAGTTTGCGGGAGGAGCGCTGGACCGGGAGAATGTTTCCCAGAAGTCCTCGCCACTGGCTGCCTTTCTCCCTCTGGCTCCTCCCGCTCCCGCCCACAGGCATGACGTGAGCCCGCCCACCACGTTCCTCTGTCGCAAACGGTGGTGGTTTGCCTGCGCCCCCCAGCGGTCCGGTCTAGCTCTGCAGTGATACACTCTGGACCATAACAAGCGAGTACGGGGAGTACGGAGGGTGCTGCAGCCACCGTTGCCTGCCTTAGCTGTTTGGCTGCCTCTAGCGTGTAGGCTAGAGGCGGCGCCGCTGAGGGAAAGCAGGAGGGAGGGGGAGAGGGAACGTGAGGGGAGGAGGAGGCCTGAGGGGAGGGAGGAGACCAGACAAGGCGGGGGGAGGGGTATCAGCGGTGGCGCAAGCGGCGCGCGGAGCAGCAGAGTCTGGGTCCGCTCCGACACTGCCGCCGCCTCCCCACCCGGCGGCAGAGCTGGCGCCCCGGCAGCCCCAGAACACCTCAAAACGGACGAAGGACTCCATGTTGGGGAACTTGGTGGTGGCGTGACGGGGACCTAGGGACTTACGGTGGAGCCGCTGCCAGAGCAAGAGCCTCGACCTCGGCCTGAGGTAAACATGGGCCGACCTCGGGGGTGGATGGGCTCGCGCAGCTGTCGGGGCGAGGTGGGACTTTCAGGTTGGCGACAGGAGAGCGGACAAAGTTTCGAAATTGCGCGGCCCAGGCGGCGTCCTGCGCTGGGAGGAAAGTTGGAGCTGCTTCTGGAGGCGGGGGAAGCAGCGGCGGGAAGGGCTCTTCTACCCGGCCAGGGAGGCCCCGCTCAGGCCGCCGCGGCCTCACTTTCGGCACCCTGTCCCATTTCCTCCTTGTGGCCTACCCGCCTCTGCCGGCGAAGCCTGTCGCTGCCCGGGTGCAGGATCGGGGGGGTGGGGAGCTGCTCAGGAAGGAGACTCCACCGAGTGCCCACACATGCAGCCCCTCCCTGCAGTGGAAACGTGACCTGCTGGGCTTCTGGGAGCTCCCCAACCCTTGTGTCCGCTTTATTGGGGAGACTGCTTTTATCAATTGCGTCCGAGCCCGCCCGTGAAACCAAACTTTACTACGTCGTGACCTCTCGTAGCGCAGGAATGGGGCGCTTGCTGCTAAACATCAGCGTTGACCCCATGCCCTGGATTTCAAACTATTCTCACTCCCGAAGTTTAAACCTGTTTCCTGGGTTGACAACAAAAGGGCCAGTAGATCTAGCTTAATCAGTCTCCCCTGCTCAGACAGGGATTTTGAACCATTAGAGACATTCATATTGCTGGCGGGCTTGTCACCTACATACATACATTTTTAAAAACTTGTTTTAAAAGTAAACGCCTGATTTAGAGTGGTTGCTTAAACCATTCACAGATTGAAATGTTGCATTTTAAAATACCCCCCAGTATATTTTTGTACCGGATTACATACAGTGTCTTATGAGTTGAGCATTTTTCATTCGTTTTGGATTACATTTTACCTAGCATCTTTATTATACTACCAGTGAACTGAGATATTTAAGCAAAAATGATAAAGTTTTTAATATAATGGTTTGGCTAGTAGATGCTTGTCTTAACTTTTCTCAGGTTGGGAATTTTCGCTGAATTTTGGAAAAAGCATATTAAAATGTATTTTTAAAAAGTTAATTGATGCAAAAGACTATTTAGGTCGGTAGCAGAATATTGAGGGCAAAAGATTTTTTTTTAAGGTATTTACTTTTTAGAGAGGGGGAAGGGAGGGAGAAAGAAACATCAATGTGTGGTTGCCTCTCGCGCGCCCCCTACTGGGGACCTGGTCTACAACCCAGGCCTGTGCCCTGACAGAGAATAGATCTGGTGGTCCTGTGGTTGAGAAGCCGGCGCTCAATTCACTGAACCACACCAGTCAGGATGAGGGCAAAATATCCTTAAATAACAGGTGGTTTTTGTATTTTACTGGTAATTGTACTAAAATTGTGATATGTAATCAAGTTTCTTTTTTAGACCATTGCTTTTTCTTTCTCGTTTCTTTGGCATTTGGCTTCATCA
>PVKU01007404.1:39979-88077 GCA_004027475.1 Anoura caudifer
TTTTTTTTTTTTTTTTTTTTTTTTTTTTTTTTTTTTTTTTTTTTTTTTTTTTTTTTTTTTTTTTTTTTTTTTTTTTTTTTTTTTTTTTTTTTTTTTTTTTTTTTTTTTTTTTTTTTTTTTTTTTTTTTTTTTTTTTTTTTTTTTTTTTTTTTTTTTTTTTTTTTTTTTTTTTTTTTTTTTTTTTTTTTTTTTTTTGGTACTTGCAAGTATACCAGTCACTCTTTTATATTCAAATAGTGACCTTTTTGCCTGGGAATTTGAGTACATTTTGAGATTTAGTCGGGCAAGATTTGGGTGTCTACTTAACTCTTCATGTACTTATGCTGTGAAGACATTCTTCAGTATGTCAAGGAGGAAGAAAACTGTAGAATAAAAAAATACTTGTAAACATGCTGCCTGAAATGTGTGGGGAAAATTTTTCAAGGGGAATTTTTTTGTATGTCTTTTGGTGGTCCATGGGCTAAAAGTGTATGAAGCTCTTCAGGGGTCACTGACTTCCCCATCAACCAGTTCTTAGGCAATTTTCTTGAAAAGCTGTATTGGTAATTAGCAGAGAAAGGATGAGTCAGTGCCATTATATGATATTGTTGATTCATCATCTATAGCATCTTTTGGTAATAAGAGTGTGTAATGTTACAGTACTCATCAACTTAATACTGAACTTTTTAGATAACATCAGTGAGAGATAGTTATTAAACGTAAAGAGAGTGGCAGGCATGAAAGTGATAAAAAGTCATCCATCCCTAGAATATTCATTGTAACTTTTTCTTTTAGCAAGCTCTGCCATCCTCACCCTTGTCTTTCAGTGATGTAAATTGGATGCTGACTTGTGAAATAAGCTTAAAGTCTGAATTCTTAATTATGTCCTGTGTCCCAAAGAATACATTACTAGCCTTGTACCTTATCTTGCATCTGAATGGTGATAACTGTTAGTAGCACAGAGTAGAGCCCAGAGTTAAAATACCCAGTATCTCTGTTGCTGTTCCCAAGAACTCATCTTTGCGTTGTCCTCATAGTATTTTCTTTTTCTTTTTCTTTTTTTAAGTTGTGGCTTTATGTACCTAGCACTTGGGCACATAAAGGTTTAGTATAAAATGTGAAAACACCATCAGCATCTCTCACTTGCAAAATGGCTTCCTAAAAAGTTTCACTGACCTTTGTTCACTTACAGTCTCAACAGCCAGAGTGATCCTGTTAAAACTTATCAGATCATGTCACTTCTCAAATGGCTTCCCTAGTGGAATTCATAGTCTTTATTATGGTCTACCAGGTTCTGGATATTTTGAGCTTTTTCTTCCTCTCTGACTTCAATATCTCACTCCTTCTCCAATCACACTTCTCTGCTACTGAGGTTTTCTCTGACTACTATGTATAAAATAGCAAGCAATCTTCCCACATTTCCTAACCCTTTTAAATATAGGTATTTTTCCATAGCATCTATCGCTTTCCAACATACTGTATAATTTACTAACTTAAGTTTATTGTATTTCTTCTTCACTCTAATGAAAGTTCTGTGAGGATAGGGTTTGTCATTTTTGGTTACTATTTTGTCCTGAGCAATACCAGACACATAGCAGGTGTATATGTATTTAATGGATTAACATGCTTTCAGCTGGAAACATTTTAAAAACATTAAAAAATCATAATTATGGTTTGAAACTTTAGAATATGCAAATCTCTGTTTTTTACATAAACTGCTAAGTTACTTCTACCCACACATTATGTTTAGTGGAAGGGCCCACATTTTTAGAGGACAGTATGAGAGAATGTGACTTGAAACAGATTTGCCAGAGTATAGAAGGAACTAAGAACATTTAGCTAAGAGTGGTCTAACTATTTTACTATTTAAAATACTGTCATTCAGAGGCCAAACTAGACTGAATTTTGATAGCCCCAGGAGGCAGAAGTAGTATTGTGGTGATGTGTATTAAATGGGAGGAGAGGCAGTAAGAGTGGATGTGGGAAAATTAGTGAAGGCTTTGCTGTAGTAGTCCAGAAAAGATGAGAATAGATTGAATTAGGGGGAGAAATGTGGAGATGGGCAACAGTGAATGGGATTTGTGATCAGTAGGCCTCAGTTCCTGGATTGAAGGTGAAGGAAAAAAAACCTTTCAGAGATGACTTCTCAGTTAAACAGTGGGGTTGATGGCGGTACCTTGTAAGAGCCATGGTTCTTTCGATTCTGACATTGAGTTTGATCATACCTTTGGAACTTTTAGGTGGAAATGTCTGTAGGCAATTAGATATATTGTTCTAAAGTCCAGAAGAGAGGTATGTTATGGGAATAGAAAATTGGAGTCACTTACATAGGTAATTGAAACTATAGATTGAATTGCCTAGGGAAAGTAATATAACTTAGAAAAAAGAATCTAGAATGGAATCATAATGGTCTCTAACATTTTTTTTAAATGTTGGCTGGAGGAATATGAGCTCCTAAAGAATATTGGGAAAGTCAGAAGTAGGAGATGAGTGTAGCATTATGGAAACCAAGGGATAGAGTATAGGCATATCTCATTTTATTATGCTTTGCTTCATTGTGCTTCACAGTTATTTCTTAAAAATGAAGGAAAGACTCTACACCAGCAAAAAGATTATGGCTTGCTTTATTGCTATGGTCTGGAACCAAACCCACAGTATCTCTGAGTTATGCCTGTATTTCAAGTGAAGAGTAGTCAATAGGGTCAGTGTTGATGAGAGTTGATTAAAGTAAGAGCTAAAAGATTTTTCATTGAATTTAACAACATGGAACTCATTGGCCTTTTGAATAAGTAGGATAGTAAGGTTAATAAATTATCCACCCATGTTACAGAAGAGAGCTAATGTTTATCAGATATTTACTGTGTGCCAAACACTGTGTTCTAGACATTTTACATATATTTTTATTTGATTTTTTTCAGCAACCTTGACTTCCTAAGAATCAATACTGAAGTCTGTACAACTCATTGGCTTTTAGTTATTCATCATATCATTTGGCCTCCCAAACTCCTCATCAGTGTAGTAGACCTTTCTGTGATGTTGGAGGTGTCCTGTATGTATTCTGCCTAATACAGTAGCTGACAGCAACAGGTGGCTGTTGAGCACTTGAAATATGTCCAGTGCAACCAGAAAAGTAGTTCCTGTTTTGGACAGTGCAGATATAGATCAAAAGTCATTAAGAATCCAATATATAATGAAGTAGTCTTTTTGTACACAGTAGTACCCCCTTATCTGCAGTTTACCTTACTGCATTTAAGTTACCTATAGTCAACTGTGGTCCAAAAATATTAAGTGGAAAATTCCAGAAGTAAACAGTTCATAAGTTTAAATCTCATGTCATCCCTCTCTGTCCAACCTAGGACATGAATCATCCTAGCATATTCACACTGTATATGCACTACCAGTGGTTAGTCACTTAGTGCTGCCTTAATTTTAAGAGCAAACAGAGTGTCACAGTGCTTATGTTCAGGTAATCCTTATTTCACTTAATAATGACCCCAGAAAGCAAGAGTAGTGATGCTGGCAATTCAGATATGACAAAGAGACATCATAAAGTGCTTTCTTTAAGTGAAAATGTGAAAGTTCTTGACTAACTATGATGAGAAAAAATATGCAGTCAGGAAAGAAAAAGTGTACGCTAAGGTTGCTACAGTCTGCAATAAGAACAAATCTTCTATCTTTGAAATTATGAATAAGGAAAAAGAAATTCGTGCTATTTTGCTGGGAGAGAGACCACATAACATTTATTATAGCATATTGTTTTAGTTGTTTTATTTTATTACCAGTTGCTGTTATTCTCCAACTGTGCCTAATGTATAAATTAAGCTTTATCATAGGTATGTGTGTATAGGAAAAAACAGTATATGAGGTCTATCTGCAAAAAGTCCAGTCATATAATGAGAATGGTTTATGTGACGTCGATGTAACCTAGTAGCCAAGGAAAGGGGGCTGGAATGTGCGTGCTAGAACGAGGATAGCTTCAGTGTTCTAGGCAGTGGGGGCAGTAGATGCTGTTAAGTGGAGCATGTGTACTGTGTGCCATCGCATTCAGAATGACTGAGTGAGTAGAGCAATGAATTTGCATCAAATTCTGCATTAAGTTTGAACGTTCCTCTGCAGACTCTATTCAGAGGATTCAGAAGGCTGCAGCTATTGGGCAATTGGTGATTGGCAGCTTCATCATGACAGTGCACCCGCTCATGCATCACATCTCAAGTGAAGTTTTTTGGTAAAACATCAAATCACCCAGGTCAGTCAGCCCCCTTACAGCCCAGATTTGGCGCCCTGTGACTTCTGGCTCCTCCTAAAACTAAAATCACCTTTGTAAGGGAAGAAATTTCAGACCGTCAGTGAGATTCAGGAAAATATCAGGGCAGCTGATGGCAATTGGGAGAACTATGTGAAGTCCCAAGGTGCCTACTTTGAAGGGGACTGAGGTATCATTGTCCTATGTATAATGTTTCTTGTATCTGGTATCTTCTTCAATAAATGTCTCTATTTTTCATGTTACATGGCTGGATGCCTTCTGGACAGACCTCGTATATAGGGTTCTATATTATTCATGGTCTCAGGCATCCACTGGTGATCTTGGAACATATCCTCTGTGGAAAGCAGGGAACTACTATAAAACAAGAAGAAGTGGAAACACATACTCTTCATTTGAAAGGAGTACTGTTTTGCTTATATGCTAGTTTCAGGTGCTGTAAGTGAATATCATAAGTAATAGTTTTCTTTTAAATGAATGTTATAGATAATATTTTTCCTTTTTTTAAAAATAATCTCAAGCTTTAAGAAAAGTTCCACTCTGGCCAAGATGGAGGCATAGGTGGGCACACTGTGCCTCCTCTCACAACCAAGATTAAGGACAACAAAAATATAGAACAAAAAAAAAAAAAAACCCATCCAGAACAGACAGAAAACTGAATTGTACAGAAGTCCGACAACGATTCACCTAGACTGGTAAGAGGGGCGGAGTTGGCAGCCGGCAGAGAGAGAGAGATTGCGGCAGGAAAAAGCAGTGGCCAGTGGTTCCGAGCACACAGGCAGCAGTTGACATACCCCAGGTGCATAGGCAGCAGTTACCGAGCACGGGGAGGGAACGAGCAGACCAAGCGAGGCGCACAAGGTGGCTGAACTTGGTCACACATTCATACACAGATGAACCAGGTGAAAATGGGCAGCAAGACAGACTGCACAATGCAGGGCCCCAGCGCCAGGAAGTAAAGCCTGAAAGCACCAATTGAAAACACTTGTGGGGGCTGAGGTGCCAGGAGAGACTCCCAGCCTCACAGGAGAGTTCGTTAGAGAGACCCGTAGGGTCCTAGAATGTACACAAGCCCACCCACATGGAAATCAGCACCAGAAGGGCCCAATTTCTTAGGGAAAGCAGCAGAAGGGGACTGGAATCCAAGACAGAGCGGAGCAAGCACCACTGTTCCCTCTCGGACCCTGCCCCCACATCCAGCATCACAACCCAGCAACTGGGTTGCCCCACCCTGGTGAACACCTAAGGCTCCACCCCTCACTACGTAATAGCCGTGACCAGACCCCCAAAAAACAAAAATGGCTCAAAGGGGAGAATAGATCAAAACCCCAGAGCTAATTCATCTACGTGACCAAGAGATAGCCAACCTATCAGATGCACAGCTCAAAGCACTGGTAGCCAACCTATCAGATGCACAGTTCAAAGCCCTGGTGATTAGGAAGCTCACAGAATTGGTTGATTTTGGTCACAAATTAGATGAACAAATGAAGGCTATAATAAGTGAAATGAAGAAAAATGCACAGGGAACTAATAGTGATGGGAGGACAACTGGGACTCAATGGAGTGGACCAGAAGGAAGAAAGAAAGAATCAAGAAGAAAAGAATGAAGAAACAAGAATTCAAAAAAATGAGGAGAGCTTAGGAACCTCCAGGACATCTTGAAACGTCCCAACATCTGAATTATAGGGGTACCAGAAGGGGAAGAGGAAGAGCAACAAATGGAAAACTTATTTGAACAAATAATAAAGGAGAACTTCCCCAATCTGGCAAAGGAAATAGACTGCCAGGAAGTCCAGGAAGCTCAGAGAGTCCCAAAGAAGTTGGACCCAAGGAGGAACACACCAAGGCACATCATCATTACATTAGCCAAGATTAAAATGAAGGACAGAATTCTAGAAGCAGCAAGGGATAATGGGACAGTCACCTACAAAGGAGTTCCCATCAGACTGTCAGCTGATTTCTCAAAAGAGACTGACCTTACAGGCAAGAAGGGGCTGGAAAGAAGTATTCCAAGTCATGAAAATCAAGGACCTACATCCAAGATTGCTTTATCCAGCGAAGCTTTCATTTAGAATTGAAGGGAAGATAAAGTGCTTCTCAGATAAGGTCAAGTTCAAGGAGTTCATCATCACCAAGCCCTTATTATAGGAAATGTTAAAGGGACTTATCTAAGAAAAAGAAGATAAAAAATAGGACAGTAAAAAGACAGCAAACTCACCGATATTAACAACCACACCTAAAACAAAAGTGAACTAAGCAAACAAGTAGAACAGGAGCAGGAACACAGAAATGGAGATCACATGGAGGGTTAGCAACAGGGGAGTGGGAGGAGGAGAGAGGGGGAAAAGGTACAGAGAATAAGTAGCATAGATGGTGGGTAGAAAATAGACAGGGGGAGGGCAAGAATAGTGCGGGAAAAGTAGAAGGTAAAGAACCTAATGACACATGGACATGAACAAAAGGGGGCAATGTGGGTGGGAGGGGGTGTGCAGGGTGGAGGGGAATGATGGAGAAATGAGACAACTGTAATAGCATAATTAATAAAATATAATTAAAAATAAATAAATATTCACCGAAAAAAAAGTTTCAAGTAGAATACAAAGAACTTTTGCCCTGAATCATATGAGAGTAAATTATAGACACCATCCTGCTGAAGTCCCAAGTATAAGTACAAAGAGCTCCCCCTTCCAACTATTTGAGAGTGAGGTGCAGATACATTTGGACAAGGACTTTCTGTTGCATAAATTATACTAAAATCAGGAAATTAACATTGCTGTATTTTTACCATCTAACCTTCAGGCCTTATTCAAGTTTTGCCAGTTTCCACAGTAATTTCTTTTGTATCAAAAGGATCTAGTTCAGAATTTTGTGTTGCTTTTAATTGTAATGTCTTTTTGTACTCCTTCAACATAGTACAATCCCTAAATGTTTTCTTGATTTTCCTTACCTTGAAACTTTAGAATATTAGGGGTTAGTTTTGTTGTGAAATGTCTCTCAATTTGGATTTGCCTGATATTTCCTTATGGTTGGATTCAGATTGTGCATCTTTGGCAGGAGTATCACAGTAACAATGTTGTGTTCTCATTGCAACCTATCAGATGGCGTACAATTTCGTTTTGTGTCATTGAAGATATGCACTTTGACCATTGGTTAAGGTGAAGTCTCCCAAGCTTCCTCACTATAAAATTTTTTTACCTCTTAGTAATTAATAAGTGTGAGGAAGTATTTTGAGACTTTAAATAATCCATTCCTTATCAAGCTTGCTATTTATTAATTCTCAAATTGTCTCAGCTTTCACCAGTGAAAGCCCTTTCAAGGTAGTTTCTGTGCTCTTTTGATTTGCTTTGAGCACTTCCTTTTTGACACAAGAAAGTGTTCCAGGTTCACCTGTACTTTCCTTGCTCTGCCCTAAAATCAACCATTTCTCCAAGGAGATGCTCTTCTCTTCTCTTCTCTTCTCTTCTCTTCTCTTCTCTTCTCTTCTCTTCTCTTCTCTTCTCTTCTCAGTATTTAGGAACCAAAATTTGGGTGCTATATTCATTTACATATCTGTGTATAGAAAACCATGAGTTGGTACCAATTTCAATCCACACTGTTTATAGTTTCTCCCTTTCCAAATTTCTAACTTTCTTCTCTTACAAGGAGAAACCTGATTCTCATTATCCTTCATTTATCAATATTTACTTATATGATTAATCCTTAGTATGTAGCTATTTTCTAGTCCCCCTCTCTCCTCCTCCCACTCTCCTGTTGCTAACCCTCCATGTGATCTCCATTTCTGTGTTTCTGCTCCTGTTCTACTTATTTGCTTAGTTTGCTTTTGTTTTAGGTGTGGTTGTTAATATCTGTGAGTCTGCTGTCTTTTTTACTGTCCTATTTTTTATCTTCTTCTTAGATAAGTCCCTTTAACATTTCATATAATAAGGGCTTAGTGATGATGAACTCCTGTAATTTGACCTTATCTGAGAAGCACTCTTCTAGCAAACCTCCCCTCGTTGCATAATTTTCACTCTGCTTAGGCTTTGACACTTTGTGTCAGGATGCATGTCTCACTCCACACTTCCCATACTTCATGCTGAAAATCTCACCTTTCTGCTCAGTTCCAGTACCTCACTTTAGGCTCCCTCACCATCCTTATGACATTTGCTCATCAACTTGAGCTCCAACACTTCCAGGCAGAATAGCAGCATATAGAGAGTTTTTAAAAGATTATACTAACTTGTTTCTTATATAAAGTATTACACCAAAATTTTTGTGAAAATTGGTGATAAAATGTCAACTTTTTAAATTTAAACCTTCTTGAGGCTCATATCTCTATTAGTGTTAAGACTAATCTTCCTCCTTGTTCTCTCTTTTATCCTTAGAGTTCTCAATGTACTTCTGGGGGAGTCTTTTTAATGTAATTTTGGCAATAAAGTAAAAATTGACTTTTTGTATGTAGGCTTTGGAGTCAAGTCAGACCTGGCTTTGAATTTTGGTTGTCCCATATATTGATTGTCACCTTGTATAGGTGATTTAAAGTCAGTGTTCAGATTTTTTCAACTAAGTAGCATTTACCTAAGTCCAAGGTAATTTCAGCTAACTATCCCTCTGTTTCATGTCCTTCAGTTAGTTCCATTTCTGAGTGATTTTCAAGCCTTTTCAGTGCAGTGTTCTGGTGTTCAATGTTGGTGTGTTACAGTTTTTGATATATACTGTGGTATGGTATTTTGAAGATTAAATATATGAAGACAACTAGACTATTCAGTCATTGCCTGATAAAATGCAGGCATTCTCCCTACCCATAATCCAGTGCTTCAGGTTTGTTGATTATTTGTGTCTTTTAGGTCTGGGGACAAAACATGGCCTTTGCTCCTTAGTCCTAATCAGGCCTTTTTTGTTGTTCCCAAGTGTTCTTTCCATTTTTTCTTAACTTGTTTTCTGTACTTTCCTCTCTTCCCCCATATTGTGCTGCTGCATTATCTTAAACATCCCCAATTTAAACATCTTGAGAACCATTCTCAAGTAGATAAATGCAGGAAAGAGAGACTTTTCCTTAGTGATTCTGCTTTTTTGCAAAACAGAATTTAAGTCCTACCTTGGACTTACAGTTTCTTTACATTTAGACTTTTAATTATGTCTTTGGCCTTATCTTCTATTGCTGCCCTAAATGAATTCATTCTGACTAAATTAATCCTGAAAAATGTTGTACCTCATATTTGGCACCAAGCATTTGCTGGCTTACTGTTCATCTTGCGTATCCTATTTCTCTAACTCTACTTTTTGCACCAGGAAGGGCTACAGTATCTTAATATGTCTTTGTATTCCATTGTCAGGCTCAGTATCCTGACCACAGTAGTATTTCAGCAGCTTAAAGTAAACAAAAACAGAAATGTAAACATTAAAGATAGCAGCCGCGGCAACACTGCTTCGAAAGCTGTTTTCAGTGAAACAGCTTATAAATGATATATGATCTGTTAACGTAAGTATAATTGTAACACTCTTTTGTATGCCCAGATGGCCTGTCAAGAAAATTGTTTCTTTAACTACTGTTCTAATGGGGAGTAAAATATTAATAACTTAAAAAATTTGTAAGCTATCATTCATTTCAGAACTTTGTCATAGAAAGCCTTCAGATAGGACAGTTTTAATGCATAAGGCCATACATATTTCTTTAGGAACTGTGGTACGTGTCCAGTTACTTAGCAGTATATGAGGAATATGAGGGGGATACATGAAACAAAATAATTTTAATTGTTTTGAAACTGCTACAGAACTAGATAAAACTAAAATTGAAGGTGGAGGAGCAAATGCAGTCAAGCCCTTAAGAAAAGCTTAAAATATATTTTATGTTAATAGAGCCACTCCAGCTTTGTTTGTTATTTGCATGGCATACATATCTTTTCCATACTTCCATTTTAACCTATCTATGTCTTTATGTTTAAAGTGACTTTCTTGTAGGAAGCATGTAATTCAGTCTTTAAAAATCCAATCTGGCATTCTCTTTTAATTGCTGCTATAGGGATTATAATATAGGGAGTAGAATTAGGTAAACATTCAGTCTACCTAATATTTACCACTTGAAATAGAGGCCCTACAACTCCTTCCAGTATAGTTGTTACATGTGGTACATATACATGCAATGAAAACCCCATCTACAATTATGTAATTTTTGCTTTTAGTAATAATATATTTTTAAAAGAACTTTAGAGGAGAAAAATAGTCTCGCATATACCTAGCTGTTTACTATTTTTCTTGTTCTTTGTTAATATTTCAGGTTTCTCTCTTCATCTGTCGTTTCTCTTCAGCCTGAAGAAATTCCTTTAGCATCTTTTCAAGTAGCCCCAATGATAAATTCTTTGTTTTTCTTACCTGGAAATGTCTTTTCCACTTTTATTTCTGATGGATTGCTTCACTGGATGTGGAATTCTGAATTAACAGTTATTTAACACTAAAGATATCCTGCTGTCTTTTTGGATTCCATTATTTCTGATAAGTTTTTAGTAATTTGAATAATTAATTTCCCATGTGTTGTGTTTTTTGGTGTACATTAAAGACATTTATCTTTGCTTTTCTGCAGTTAACTATGATTTGGTATGTGCTGAACTTCGTGAATTTTTTAATTTGTGCCTTTCACCAAGTTTGGAGATTTTTGGGCCTTATTTCTTCTAAAACAGTTTTTTTGTACTAGGATCTTCCCCTTTTTCTGGAACTCAAATGACATGAATAGAACTTTGGATGTTGTCCACTGGACCCTGAGACTTTTCATTTTTTTCAGTCATTTATTTGTCCGTTCTTCAAATTAGATCACTTATACTGATGTATATTCACATTTACCGACTATTTCCTTTGTATTTGCATGCTGTTACTGAGATCTTATTTTAGACATGGTATTTTTCAGTTCTAAAATTTCCATTTGTTTCTTTTTTTATAGTCACTGTTTTTTTGCAGAGGACCTCTGTCTTTCCATTCATTGCAGAAGTGTTAATTTTTTTCTCCATGGAGCATTTGTGTGTGTGTGTGTGTGTGTGTGTGTGTGTGTGTGTGTGTGTGTGTATAGTGTAGAACAATGCCTAACAAATAAAATGTGCTGAGTAAATATTACTTATGGTTGTTATACATAAATCATTCATGCAGAACTGTTTATTGGGCACTCATTTGAAGACGTTAGTGCTGGATCCTGGTAATATAGTGACCAAGACAGATAACAGTTTAATAACTTTGCAGTCATTTGAATCGTTAAGAGTCTTACCACTTCTGATTTATTTGAATACTTTTAATATCTAGTGACTTGAATTAATAGTTTTTATTTTCTGGCGCAAGGCTACTTACCACTGGCTTTGTGACTTTGGACAAGTTAGGTGATTTCATTGTATGTAAAATGGAAATAATCTCACAAAATACTCTCTAAATTAGAGAACATATTACATGTCAGAAGTAATAGCTAAAAGTAGTATGAAAAACGTAACCAAAATCCATCTCTTGGGATGTTCAAAGCATTTGGAATAAGATTACGTTTAGGAGAGAACCCCAGTATTTGTCCATGCCTGATGCTAATGTGGAAGAATTTTTTTAAAATAAGTTTTCATACTATGTAATAACATTTTTCCAGGTTAGAATATATAGTAGTGTTTCATAGGAGTAGAATTGTGAAAAGTTCACCTTTTTAAATTGTGAACTATTCATTTGAGAACACATTGATTATTTACTTATGTAACAAAATTGTATTTATCTCTGAGATAACTACCTAGGATGAGTTTAAGAAATTCAGAAAATAGACATAGCTAGAGTAGACAGAGTAGAAGCCATGTTTACTATACAATACAGTTGCTTTTTATTTTCAATATTAGTTTTGTTATAGCAACTTGTACCAATTTAGAAGGGATTAGTACCAAGAATGTGACATTTCTTGAGGTACCAGTCAGAGTGACGTTTAGTGTCTGTGTAAGAAGACTGATTTCTGGAGTTGAAACTCTGTAATGTAAGGTTTTTAAAATCTTGTTTAAATAGAACCACAATATTTCAGAAGGACTGTTTTGAATATTGTTCTTTTTTTCTCTATTAACATAGATGAAATCTGTCTCCATTTCTCTGTAACAAGCATTTTCAGGTGGTTATTTATTGTCATTAATTCCTCTCCTTTAATTCTTAGGATTTGTTTATTTGCAAGTGTTTCCCGTGCCTTGCCTAATTTCCCCATCTCCTTTTTAGGGGTGTTGGTAGACAAGCATTGCCATTTCAGTTCATAAGTCTTGCCAAGGTAGACCAGGATGAAATTAAAGATATAGTTGATATAGTTGACAGCTTTTCTGTTTTGGGTTAGAAGAAAAGGATAGAAAGACACCAGTTGTTTCTCTACTTCCATCCTTCCATCCAGGATGCCTTTCTTCTCTTGGCATTCTTCCCAGATATGAGAGTACAGTGCTGCTGATCCCAAGGTAAGAGGAGTCTATGAACACCTCACTGTTCTTTTGCCTTCTGTTTCTGATAGTCCTAGGCATAATCTTCTAAATGTAAACTTTAGTTTTCCATACTTGTAACTTGTCTCTTTCAAGTGACCTGTAATAGGCATTGAAGAATTGCTAATGGATAGAAACCAAAAAAATGTAAGAGCTTTAGGTTTTCCTCTTTACCATTTAAATTAGATATGTCATAGTACTTTAGTAAATGGAGATGAGAATTTCAACGACAATTGAAGATGACAAAATCAGCTCCTCCTAGTCCTTTTTCCATACTTTAAGTAGGAGTGGGGTTATTGGAGAAGAATTGCATAAATATATTGAAATTATTAGAGGATATATAGCATGCTAATATATAATTGTTTCTCATTTGAAGGAATAGTGGAACCCTGTCATATATTAATATTTCTTTATCAAATTATTTATGGTAATGTTCAGGAACATAAAAGGCACTCAATTTTCTTTTTTAAAATAAAGTATTGCCCTGGCTGGTGTAGCTTAGTGGGTTGAGCTCTGGCTTGTGAACCAAAGCGTCACCAGTTCAATTCCCAGTCAGGGCACATACCTGGCTTTTGGGCCAGGTCCCTGTTTGGGTGCACTTGAGAGGCAACCACACATTGATATTTCTCCCCCTCCCTTTCTCTTTCCCTTCCTCTCTCTCTAAAAATAAATAAATAAAATCTTAAAAAAATAAAGTATTTCCTTGTAGGTATGTTCTCATAGAATGGAAAACTGTTACATAAGAGTGTAACCCAAATTGCAGCCAACTTTAGTGCCTGGCTTTCCCCAAACAATTTAAAACTGGCCAGCTCCATACCATTACTGTAGTGTTGGAACTGATCTATTTCTGCAACTCCAGCTTAGAATTTAGTGGGGATGTGAAACTGTGCCTGTTGTTTCAATCTCTGTGTCTCTGCAGGCTATTGTTCTGTCAGACCTTTTAGTGCTATAGAAATGCAGGAACCAGAGATAGAAATTTCAAATATCCCCTTTCAATCTCATCTGTGTGATGTAATTTGGGTGGTCTCTTTGTGTTGGCTATCACTGTTGTGTTGGTGTACAACCATTTCAAAGACTGAGAAGGTGAAATTGTCAGTCAAAAAGTACCTTTGTTTGCCCTGGCCTATGTGGCACAGTTGGTTGGAGCATCAACCCTTAAACTCATTAAAGGGTCATGGATTCAATTCCCAGTCATGGCATGTACCCAGTTTGTGGGTTGGATCCCTGGTTGGGGTGGGTAGGAGAAGACAACCAGTTGATGTTTCTCTCTCACATTCATGTTTCTCTCCTCTCTCCCTCTCTCTCCCCTTCCCTCCCTCCCACTCTCTCTAAAAGCAATGGAAAAATGCCCTTGGGTGAGGATTAAAAAAAAGTAACTTTGTTGAAAGCATTATATTCTTGCCCCCACTTGCTCTCATATTAATCTTTACTTTTAAAAACATTTAAAATTTTATTAACATACAGTAAAATTCACCTTTCTGGGGTATGTAGTTCTGTGAATTTTAACATATATAAACTTGTATTACCACCACCAGAGTCGGGCTTTAGAATGGTTCCCTTGTCCCCCACCAAAAGACTCTCTCATGCTGTCCTTGTACTCAAACTTTCTCTTATCCCAGGCAACCACTGATAATAGTTCTTCATCACTACAGTTTTAACCTTTTGAGAATGTCATATAAATGCAATTGTGTAGTCTGAAACCTTTTGAAACTGGCTTCTTTCACTCAAAATGTTGCCTTTATTTTATTTTATTTAAGTACTTAGTACATGTGGTTTTTTTTTTTTTTTTTTAATTGAATTACATTTCATAGGTTTGGAGTTTCTGGCTGAGGGATTGATCCACTGGTTCTCTTTGCAGAAAGTGGGGGATTTTCCTGGTAATATACATGCATAAATATGACCACCTTGATTTATTTCTACAGAGGTCCAGAGTCTTATTTGTGTAATTTGTCAAGTCTACGTCATTGATACATTGTAAAAGGCTATAACTCTGGAACAGGCAAATGGAAGAGAGGCATAGGGCAGCATAGTTGGGAATGGTTTCAGAGTGTCCCTACCCTCTCCTGTTGTGCACCAACCACTCTTCCCACATCTCCATGTGTTCACCAGCTCAGAAGCTCTCAGTATATTGTTTTCAAAAATTCATCTAAGTTGTTGAGTAAATCATTAGTCCATTCCTTTTTATGGCTGAGCGGTATTTCACTGTATGGATGAATGTACCATCGGCTAAAATTTTTTTTGTTGTTACAGTTGACATACAATATTACATTTGTTTCAAGTGTACAACATGGTGCTTAGACATTTATATACCTTATGTTGTGGTCACCATACTGAGTCTAGTAACTATTTTGTCACCATACAAAGTTACTATGATGTTATTGACTATAATCCCCTGTGCTGTACTTCACAACCCTGAGACTTAATTCTATAACTGCCTTGTTTGCACACCATAGTTTGTTTATTTTTATGAAATACAGTATATCAAATTTTTCTTGTATTATCTTTGGTTTTGGTGTCAGGATAATGCTGGACTCAAAATGAGTTGGGAAGTATTTATCTTTCATTTTCTGTAAGAGATTGCATTGAATGAATATTATTTCCTCTTTAAATGTTTAGTAAAATTCACTAGGGAAATTTTCTGGGCCTGGAAATTTCCTTTATGGAAGACTTTTAACTATAAATTCCATTTCTTTAAATAGCGCCAGGGCTGTTCAGTGCTGTTATTCTTAATCAGCCTTGCTACAGGTTTACATTTTATTGATCTGGTGAAAGAGCTTTTGGTTTCATTGATTTTTCTCTGTTTTTCTGTTTTCACTTTTATTGACTTCTGCTCTGTTTCCTTCCTTCTGCCTGCTTTGTGTATATTTTGCTTTTCAGTTTCTGAAGGTGGAAGTTCAGATTATTGATTTGAGACCCATTCTGATATAAGCTGTATACTGCTATAATACTTTCAGTGCATCTCACAGATTTTTAACTACTGATACATTAGGGTTTAGGTTTACCATTTTATTTTCTGTTCCTTCTGGTTGTGTTCTATAACTCATTCTTTGGGTTATGGAACACAATTTTTTAGTGTTCCATTTTGATCTGTTGTTTGGCCTCTATTAACTTTTTAGGGGTGGCTCTAGGGATTATAATATACTTACATTTCCTCTTAGAGTCAGTATTTTAGTACTTTAGGTGAAATATAGAAATCTTTCCACCATATGTTATAATTATCTTGTGTTACATCTGTGTGTATCAGAAGCCTTATATTTGCTTTTAATTTCCAGTCATTTTAAAGAATTCAAGAGCAGAATAGTTAATTACATTTACCTAAATATTTACGACTTCTGTTGCTCTTCCATTATTCCTTGTGTTCCATTTCCTCTTACTGAAGAACATTTAGCAATTCCTTTAGAGCTGGCAATGAATCTTAGAGTTTTCCTTCAACTAAGAATGTCTCATATTTCACATTTGTTCCTCAAGGATAATTTCACTAGATTAAGTATTGTAGGTTATAGTTCCACTTTCTTCCAGCCTACATAGTTTACAATGAGAAATCAGTAGTTTTTCAAATAATTAACCCACCCTCCCCTCATAAATATAATACATTGTTTTTTCAGTCTGCTTGCAAGATTTGCATTTTGTAATTTTCAGTAGTTTGATTCTGATGTGTCTGAGCATGGATTTCATTGGAAGTACCCTGTTTGGGGTTTGTGAGCTTCTTAAATTTAGAGGTTTATGTCTTTCACCAAATTTGGGATATTTCCAGCCATTATTATTGTTATTGCTGTTTCTTCCTCCTCCACCTCCTCCTTTCTTCTTCCTCCTCCCAGGGTACTCATTTTCATTTCCTTCTTGAGCTCTTGACATGAATGTGAGGGTTTTGTTGTCCCTGGGGCAGTAGTAATTTTTTAATATTTCTTCTCTCACCCTAGCTGCTGTGGCTCAGTGGATTGAGGGCTGGCCTGTGAACCAAAGAGTCACTGGTTTGATTCCCAGTCAGGGCACATGACTGGGTTGTGGGCCAGGTTCCCAGTAGGGGGCATGCAAGAAGCAACTACACATTGATGTTTCTCTCCCTCTCTTTCTCCCTCCCCTCTCCTCTCTAAAAATAAATAAATGAAATCTTTTTTTAAAAACCTTGAATCAGTGGTCTGAGTGCCAGCCTGCAAACCAATATTTCTTCTCTTTACTGTTCAGATTGGGTAATTTCTATTAATTTGTCTTCAAGTTCACTGTCTTCTCTTTCTGCTGTTGAGTCTGTTAGTATGTTTTCTATTTCAGGTTTTACATTTTTCAGTTCTAAAATTTTCATTTGACAATTATTTATATCTTCTACATCTTTGCTGTGATTTTCTAGCTTTCCACTTGTTTCAAGAGTATTATATGCTCTTACTTATTGGAGCTTTTTATACCTGCTTAAAATGTTTGTCTGATAATTTACCCAGTGCTCTAACGTCTGTGTCATCTTGGTGATCATTTCTGTTGGTTGGATTTTCTCACATGACTGAGATTTTCTTTGTTCTCTCTATGCCAAATAATTTTTTATTGTGTTTTGGGCATTTTGAACATTATGTTTTGAAACTTAGTATCTTGTTTAAATGCTATGGGAATGATGATACTTTTGTTTTGGCAGGCAGTTTGGTTGAAGCCACAAGTTCCAACTACCTTTCTGTAGGTTGTAGTTTTAATCTCTATTCTATTTTCCAAATTTTTGCAGTGAATTCCATATGATTTTTTTCCATATGATTTTTTTCCATATGTGTACTGCCTAGTAGCCATTGGGGATTTATTCCCATTTTTTAGTATTCAGAATCTATGGTATGCTGCTTATGGTTGGTTAAATCTATATACATGTGCAGTTCAGGGGCAAGCTGGGAGTTTAGGTTACTTTCTTAAGCTCTTTCCTCTTTGTTATATCTGTGGTATTCTCTAAATTTCTGGGGCCTTTTTTTCTGTCCTCTATCTAGAAAGCTTGATACTCATTTACTCCACTGTAGTGTGTACTTTCCACAATTGCATCTGGAATCAAGTGACAGGGAGACAGGAGAGAAAAATGAATGAGATTAGGCCAGAGTTGCTTCAGGCAGTGAGGGTGGTCTCACTTCCTCAGAATTTTAGGCTCCTGCTGACCCTGCTGCTGTTACCCTTGCAGCCAGCACCACCATAGGATTACCTGAGAACTGGGTCCTGAAAGATAAAGAAGAGAGGGAAAAAGAGAGAGAGAGATTTATTTTACTTTTCCTGAGTGTTAAGAGTCCCCTTCTCCACTCCTTGGACAGAGCTAGAGGGCTTTTCCTAGAGTTCCCTTTGTTATCAGTGGCCACAGTCTAGGTTTAAGGCTCCATTAAGCCCAGCTTGGGCAAAACTGGGTGTGGACAAAAATTAGAAACTCACTGCCAGTTTGATAATATAACAGGTTCTAGCCTCTTCCCAAATCCACCTGCTATTGTTAACTTCTGAATTTTCAATTAGCTGTTCCATTTATTCTGTCTGGGTTTTATAGTTTCAGTGAGATGAACAAGGTGGAATGTGCTTACCCCATTTTACCCAGAACTAGAATCTCACTTAGCTACTTTACAGTGTAATGGCAACTTGAATCCATCCTTATGTCATAGTTAAATCTGGTTTGTCAATTATATTTTATTGTTTTTTCAATATACAGGGAGGGGCAAAAGTAGGTGTACAGTTGTGGGAATGAGAAACACAGTTTATTCTTTATTAATTAATGTATTATTTTCCATGCAAACAACTATAAACTACTTTTGCCCCATACTGTATCTGTGAACCTGCTATGTGTAACAGCATAAGCCTTGTTGAGGAGATGATGTTACATTACATGTAGAAGAAAATGGGAAAATTAAATTCTCTTTACAACATAGTTTTCATGAACTCTAGTTTTCCATAATTATATTACATCTGAAAAACTTTTTCTATTTTCATTTTGATCTGTTTTCTGCCTGAGAATTTCTGGCTTGCCTTTCATTTTGAGATTTTTTAAAGATTCCTTATTTATAAACCTTTAAAAATGATTTATTTCAATAATTAGGTTGTTGGTCATCAGAGCAATAGTATGAGGTAACATGCTTTGTGTACTCTTGGCACTCATTCACCATTGCAGATATTGCATGCAGGAATTTTAGAGACCTTCTGAAGCATGAGGTTGATTTTATTATAAGACCTACAAGTGTGGGTGACTTCATCATCTTTGTTTTCAGTTTGGTAAACAACAAGATAGAGGATCATTTGTTCATCAGAGAATGGTGCTTGGAAAATAAGCCTTATTCTGGATAGGTCCAGAGTGAAGGAATTGAATATGAAAGAATCCTAGAAATTGCTGCTGTTGATCAGTTGCTGGCAGGCAACAAAATCACTAATAATCTTTTTTTGAAACTGAGCTGGAAAGTATAACGAGGGACTGACATACAGTAGTAACTGAAAACAGGGCATTTGTCTTAGTTTGTTTCAGCTGCTATAAGTACTGCAAAGTGGGTGGCTTATACACAACAGAAATTGATTTCTCATAGTTGAGGAGGCTGGAAGTCCAAGATCCGGGTGCCAGAAGAGGGTGAGGGCCCTCTTCTGGGTTGCAGACTTCCCCTTGCATCTTCACATGGTGGAAGGGGTTAGGGATCTCTCTGGACTTTCTTTTATAAGACATGAATCCCATTCATGTGGGTTCCACCCACAAGACTTTAAGCACTTCCCAAGGGCTCCACTTACTAAATAATACCACTATGAGTTAGGATTTCAGCATATGACTTAGGTGGTGGGGACACAAATATTGGGCATTAGCAGCTTATAAATAATTCTATGAAAACAAAAATTCATATTCTGAGTTTCATATCCATTTCTCTTTATTATTGGTTGGTAGTTATAAAGTTGGGTGTAATGAAATTATTGGTAGAAGTAAAAATTTTGTTGCTGTTTTTATAAATAGATATTCTAATTTACTGGTTCTTAATTTTGTTCCTGATTAAGAATTTTTTTAAAAAAAGATTTTATTTATTTATTTTTAGAGAGTGTGGAAGGGATGGAGAAAGGGAGGGAGAGACACACCATGTGTAGTTGCCTCTCGTGCTCCCCCTACTGGGGACCTGGTCTGCAACCCAGGCATGTGCCCTGACTGGGAATCAAACTGGTGACTCTTTGGTTTGCAGGGCTGTGCTCAATCCACTGAGCTATACCAACCAGGGTAAAAATTTTATTTTTAACTGAAATGATACATGTTGAAAAAATATGTAACTACCGTGATCATGAATAGAAAGAAATTGGGGGTCTTTTGGCCAAGATGGAGGCATAGGTAGACAGACTGTGCCTCCTCACACAACCAAAAGAAGGACAACAACAATTTAAAAACAAACAAAAAAAGCATCCAGAACTGACAGAAAATTGAACTGTATGGAAGTCTGAGAACAAAGGAGTTAAAGAAGACACACTCATCCAGACCAGTAGGAGGGGTAGAAATGGGCAGCCGGGAGGAGAGGACTGGTGGCAAGGTGGTGGCTGGAGGACCAGGTTGGGCAAGGCGGTGACTGGTCCTGCATTCGTGTGCAGATAAACCAGGAAGAACAGCTGGGGGGTGGGACAGATTGCGCATCCCAGCCACCCAGGGCCCCAATGTGGGAAAATAAAGCCTCAAACCACTGATTGAAAAAACCTGTGGGGGTTGAGGTGGCAGGAGAAACTCCCAGACTCACAGGAGAGTTCACTGGAGAGACCCACAGGGTCCTAGAATGTACACAAACCCATTCACATGGAAATCAGCACCAGAAGGGCCCAGTTTGCTTGTGGGAAGTAGGGGAAGTGACTGAAATCCAAGAGAGAGCGGAGCAAGTGCCATTGTTCCCTCTCAGACCCCTTCCCCACATATAACATCACTACGCAGCGATTTGGGTTGCCAGGCCCCACGTTGGCAAACACCTAAGTGAGGGGGCTCAGCCCCTCACTATATAACAAGCATGTCAAGACAAAAAAAAATGGCCCAAATAAAAGAACAGATCAAAGCTCCAGAAAAAAATACAACTAAGCAATGAAGAAGTAGCCAACCTATCAGATGCACAGTTCAAAACACTGGTAATCAGGATGCTCACAGAATTGGTTGAATTTGTTCACAAATTATATTTTTAAAAAAGAAGGTTATACTAAGTGAAACAAAGGAAAATGTACAGGGAACCAATAGTGATGGGAAGGAAAACTGGGGCTCAAATCAACAGTGTGGACCAGAAGGAAAAAAGAAACATCCAACTAGAAAAACATTGAAGAAACAATAATTACAAAAAATGAGGAGAGGCTTAGGAACCTCCAGGACATCTTTAAATGCTCCAACATCCAAATTATGTGGGTACCAGAAGGAGAAGAGGAAGAGCCAGAAGTGGAAAAGTTGTTTGAACAACTAATAAAGGAGAACATCCCCAAGCTGGCAAAGGAAATAGACTTCCAGGAAGTCCAGGAAGCTCAGGGAGTCCCAAAGAAGATGGACCCGAGGAGGAACACATCAAGGCACATCATAATTACATTAGCCAAGATTAAAATGAAGGAGAGAATTCTAGAAGCAACAAGGGATAAGGGCACTACAAAGGAGTTCCCATCAGACTGTCAGCTGATTTCTCAAAAGAGACTGACCTTCCAGGCAAGGGGCTGGAAAGAAGTATTCCAAGTCGTGAAAGGCAAGGACCTACATCCAAGATTATTCTGTCCAGCAAAGCTTTCATTTAGAATGGAAGGGCAGATAAAGTGCTTCTCAGATAAGGTCAAGTTAAAGGCGTTCATCATCACCAAGCCCTTATTATATGAAATGTTAAAGGAACTTATCTAAGAAAAAGAAAATAAAAAAATAGGACAGTAAAAAGACAGCAAACTCACAGATATTAACAACCACACCTAAAACAAAAGCAAACTAAGCAAACAAGTAGAACAGGAGCAGGAACACAGAAATGGAGATCACATGGAGGGTTAGCAACAGGGGAGTGGGAGGAGGAGAGAGGGGGACAAGGTACATAGAACAAGTAGCACAGATGGTGGGTAGAAAATAGACAGGGGGAGGGCAAGAATAGTGTGGGAAAAGTAGAAGGTAAAGAACTTATGACACATGGACATGAACAAAAGGGGGCAATGTGGGTGGGAGGGGGTGTGAAGGGTAGAGGGGAATGATGGAGAAATGAGACAACTGTAATAGCCTAATCAATAAAATATAATTAAAAAAATAAAATCATACAGACAAAGATACCTTTAAGATCTTTAGTTCAGGAAATAATTTAAATTGTAGTAGTTGTTGAAGTTCTGGGATGTTTAAGTATCTTTTTTGTGTATTTTTTTTTCTACATTGCCTTCTAAGGTGATGTGACCCATCTATTTGTTGGGATACATTTTTTTCTACTTCTCCGTTACTTTGTTTTCAGTTGGCTTTTTCCTATATGTTGAAAGTGACTTCTGCTACTGCCTTACTGAATAAAATGTTTTTGTTATTGTTGGCCTTCAGCAAATGTGAAAATGTCTGTCAAAATGTCTTACAGTCTAAATAAATTGTTTTCACATCCAGGGGCCCTCTGGAATAAATTGTTCTTTATACTTTCAAATATCTTTTCTTCTGAACTCAAGTTAAATGCAGGAGCAGCTGAGTGAAAGTGAGTAAAATGGGACTAATTTTTATAATTCCCTCCCCAGAACACTTTGATGAAAAACTGATTACCTGACTGCTTGACCTGAAGACTCTTACAGGTAAGAAGGCTTGTGAATGTTTGTATACTTATTAAACACTTTTAAATGACACTCTTAGAAAACAGGTAAGTAAATGATACCACCTAGGTACCGCTATTGTGGTTAAAGCTTAACAGTTACCCCTTTTATTATTTTTCCTAGAGTTGCCGTATGTTATAGCTGTTTATCATTTCTTATGTAAAGTAGAAAATAGGACACAAAAATTTTAGGCTCCTTTGCTTTTTACCCTAGATTTTGTGTCTTGGTTCAACATTTTTATTTCCAGGTAAACCAGAGTCTTGATAAATATCACCAGTATAGAATAAAGAACTTATTTATGTTTGTGTTATAAGATGTTTGAAAAAATATTTGACAATTTAAATTTTGTGAACTTTTTACTCATACTGTTTTTTTTTTTTTAATATGTGGATATTTGAAATGCAGGAGTTTTCCTTTTTTAGTAATGAAAATCTATTTGAGTCTTACAGATTTATCATGGTATACCTAAAATCCATTTGGGGTGGGGAGGTTTTCATGTGTTTGTGTTTGTTTGCTTGTTGAGTACTTCTTTTGTGGTAAGCATTTTAAATGGATTATGTGATTGTGTAGTTTAACCATTAAAATGACTGAAGTGGTTACTACTATATCTCTATTTTACCAATTGGAAAACAGGCTTTAAAGAGATTAAAGTCATACAACTAGTGAGGTTTGAACCCAGAGAGTTTTTCTAAAACCTGTGCTAAAGGAACCTTCTTGCCTGTATATGAAGAGTAGTAGTATTAAAGCTTCAGCATCAAACATGCATGTGAAGGATATTCGAAACAAAAATATGTCAGAGTAACCTAGCCTGTCTACAAAGTTTGACAAAATTGTTATAAGGTGGAATTCAGGTAAGAAAAATAATACTTGCGGAGCATTCTGTAAGGGTTTAAAAAATTAACAGTGACATATCAGAAGCAGGAGTCAGTTGATTTATGTAGCAAAGAAGCTGGAAAGGAAATAACTATCAAACTGAAGGAGTTAATTGCCTTATCCTTACTCTGATGTGAATAAATTGAAGGCAGTAGGTCGGCATATATTTGTGATAGTTTAAGCCAGATTGATAAAATAAAGGTAGATAAATCAACAAGATTACATAGCCTTCATGGGAATTTTAAAGAAAATCAAAGATGACATTGCAGAACCGTTGACCCAAATGTATAATAAGTAGGTTGTGCCAGAGTACAATTGAGTACAAATGTAGATAGAGTCCTAATCTTAAGAAAGCTTGAATAGCCCTCTGTAATGAGAGACTGAACCATACCTCCAAGCTAGGCCATCTTCTATAGTCTTTAATAGGATTGGCAAACTTTTCATAAAACAGTCCAGAGTGTAATTATTTTAGGTTTTGCAGAGTATATGGTTTCTGTTGCAATTATTTAACTTTGTCCTTGTAATGCAAAAGCAGCCATGGAGAATATATAAAGGAATAAGCATGGCTGTGCTTCAACCAGATTTTATTTATAAAAAACACTCAGTCAGCCCCAGCTGGTGTGGCACAGTTGGTTGGAGCATAACATTGCCCTGTACACTGAAAAGTTGTGGGTTCAGTTCTGATCAGGGCACATGCGTAGGTGCAAGATTGGTCCTGGTCGGTCAAGGCAACCAATCAGTGTTTCTCTATTATATCAATGCTTTCTCTCTCTCTCTCTCTTTCTCTCTCTCTTTCTCTTTCTCTTTCTCTTTCTCTTTCTCTTTCTCTTTCTCTTTCTCTTTTTCTTTCCCCCCTCTCCCTTGTTCCCCTTCTTCTCTCTCTAAAAGCAATGAAAAAAAGGTCCTTGGGTGAGGATTAAAAAATAGTAATAATAAATAAAAACACAGCCAGTTTTTTGTCCACTGGACTACAATAATGGATAGACTCCCTCCCTAGACATCGTTAAAAAACAGCCTTGCTCATGGTTTCTCCAAGGGAAAATAACATACTTACAGGTAGAATCAAATTTTTGAGTAGATAATTGGGAGGCACTTTATTTTAAGACTGGAAGATGCTGCATTAATAGTAATGGTTAACATTTGGATGTGTGTTATTGCTAGACAATATCGTAAGCACAAGTTTGTCTAACACCAGAGAACAAGTCATTAATCACTGAAATACATCTCTCAGAGTACCTTACTGAATGCCCCCTCTTTTTTAATTGAAGTTATTGGACAGAGAGTTGAATTTGGGGACTGATTTATCTTGGATATAAGATTAGAAATAAAGAATAAATAGGAATAGCTTATCTATGAGAAGTTCAGAGAGTCCCTGTGGATTCTCTGAATATCTTAGCCATATAAATCAATATAGTATTTAGCATCTTCATGAAGTGTTCTTTGTCCTTGGCTTAAGTGTGCCCAACATAGTGACAGCCCATACTTTCCCCCAGTGTCTTTATCATTCAACCCTGGCTCCCATTTCTGTAGTAGAGTCTGTAATGGCAGGACTGGGTTTAGAAATGGGGTAGGAAACAGAATTAAACTTCCTTATGGCCATTCAAATACCTTCTTTTTCTTTCTTTGTACCCAAAGGATCTCATTGTATACCTTTCTGACAAAATATTTTATTAAATTCAGTGATTAATTTGTTGGAAATGTTGATTTGTCTTTTTTTTTCAGTTTGTGTTTGCCTTTGTCTTTCACTTTTGTCTAGGAAAACAAAGAAATTGGGCAAACAACGATTTTATTACCGTTCCCTATTTTTCTGTCCTTACTAACAGTAATAACAACAGCCATTAATTATGTGGTAGTGGAGTTGAGATTTGAATTTAGATCTGTCAAACTCTTAATATTATAGTTATAACTGGAATGTTGATATCTTTCGGTACTGTGGGTTTGCTTGAAGAATAGGGGGAGGAAGCAAGAACAGGGAGTTTTGAAGTGAACTGGAAAGGAAAGGAGTTCTGTTTTGTAGTTGATGGAAGGAAGCACACTTTGGAAGAGGACAAGATAGGAAGAAGGATAGAAATTTTAAATGGAGCCAGCCAAACCTAAAAAGTTTAGTTTCTGTTACCAAAAACCTCTGGTCCTTTGGTTCCTTGAAGCACTCCAACAACTGCTGTAATAGAAAATATGTCATTAGCATTGCTGGTATAACTGGAAGCAGTTTCTGTTATAGAGGATGGTAGTTATATCCTAGAGCTGTGCTGTCCAACAAAGTTGCCAGCAGCCACATTCAGCCACATTGGACTAAGTAGATTAATTAAAACTTAAATAAAATTAAAAATTTAGTTTTTCACTTGCCACATTTCAGTGCTTTATAGAACAATTCGCTATTGGGCAGCACCATTTTGGGGAACTGAACATTCTTACATACAGCAGTACTGCTGTTCACTGTAAGGGCTGGCCTGGGACTCGCATATCCGTGTATTCCAGCGTTTGTGTGGGAAAATAGGCCTTAAGTTTCCAGAAACTGTTTCACGTCAATGGTTTTTTTTTCATTCCACATTCTAAAAGTTGATAGCTTTTATGATAAATAAAATTTTAAGGGTAGGCCATTTATTCTTCCTAAACTGTTTTTATGAACATATATGGATTAGTATTTTCAATACATAACAGAGACAGTAATAGAAAAGGGCAACCTGGAAGGTAGAAATACTTTAAAATCATTATATTAGGGATAATTGACTTAAAGGTATTTTAGCTTGGAAAGGTACAACCTGGGAAGAGATGTTAAAGATTGAAATTTGCAAATTAAAATCTGAAAAGTAAAGAGTTTACCTAAAATCTAGAGTGAACATCATCCATTCTTAGAAATTTATTTGAGGTAAACTAAAATTAAAAGAAAATTAAGTTTGATTTATAGATAATTAACTTGCAGAACTTAGTAATAAGTCATCTAGATAGAATGTGACTGCCCTGGGTGGCGTGGCTCGGTTGGGCACTGTCCTGCAAACGGAAATGTCACCAGTTTAAGTCCTGGTCAGGGCACATGCTTGGTTGCGGGCTCTGTGGTTTGCCCCCATTGGGGTGACGGCAGAAGGCAGAAGGCAACAATATTGATGTTTTCTCTCCCTCTCTTTCTCACTCCCTCCCCCTCTTTCTAAAATAAAAATTTTTTTAATTAAAAAAAAGAAAAATTCCTTCTCCCCAGATCTTTACTCACTATAATTTTTAAAAGTGTATGTGATTTACAGTTATAGAGTCATAAATAGTTAATCATGAAGTTGGGTTATATCTGACTTTTCTGGAAACCACAAGGAAGGATAGTCCTGGCTGCCCATAGCTTATTTCTTAGGTCCTTTATTAACCACGAATTACTGGCTAAGACCATGAGTCTGTATTGTATTTCTGTGCCTCTGTTACTGGAAGTTCAAAGCAAAAAACCCTAGATTCTTAGATTAAAAAGTAAAGTCTAGGCAGATAGAACAGATAAACATAAACAGGTTGCAGGTTGTTGAACTGAAATTTGAAACTTTTATCTAGTGGGAATACTAAGACCCTATAATTTTGAATGAATAAATTGGCAATGTAGCATAATTGTATTTTAGGTATGGAAATTGTTAATGAATGAAATGTTCCAGAAGAAGCACACAACTTCTATAAATTTGTAACACTCAGCTTTTAAAGCAGATTGCTAACATACAAGGAGATGCAGTCTGTAACATGACTGAGGTCTCTTAGCTTCTCAGTGATGAGCTGTTAGGTATTTTATCACATGAATTAAAACAGAGAAGATACTACTTATTGTGAAATACAAATTATAGTGATATATTAATGTAAAAATAATATAAACTTAATGTTCTTAAGGGAGGAAATGTGAAAATAGCGTGAACTATTCAATGGGACATAAATTATTTAGCTACATGAAAGGATGGTATTTTACATCTTCTGAAAAATTCCTAGGTTTTAAAAATATTGTTAATTTTCTGATTAACATTTTGCCACATTGAATTAACTCCAACTTAAATATATTTTTTTAAATATTTAAGATAATGGGGGAGAGGTTATAGTATGACTTTCTCCAAATAAAGAATTACACTCAATTATAGATCATACAGGAGCGCAGTATAACTCTAAAATCAATGAAATTGGGAAGTCGTCTAGAGCAGTGTTTCCTACGCTTTAATGAATACGTATGAATTATGTGCAGATCTTGATAAAAATGCAGATTCCTATTCACTAGATATTCACTAGATCTGGGACTGTACCTGACATGTCTTGCATTTGCAACAAGTTCCCCAGGTAATATTGATATTGTCTTTATTTTTTATGTTAATTTATTGATTAGAGAGAAAGAGAGAGATATCAATTTGTTGTTTTTGCATATTTATGCATTCATTGGTTGCTTCTTGTATGTGTCCTGACCAGGGATCGAACTTGCAACCTTGGTTTATTAGGATGACACTCTAACCAACTGAACTACCCAGCTAGGGTGATACTATCTTGCTGAGTGAATATCAAGTAGAAAAATCTATGACTACCTGAATATTTTAATTTTTTTAAATTTGTATTTCTTTAAAAATTTTATTTATTTATTTTTAGAGGGAGGAGAGGGAGAAAAACATTGATGTGTGAGAGAAACATCAAACATTGACTGGTTGCCTCTTGCACTCCTTCAACTGGAGACCTGGCCTGCATTCTTTCGGTTCATAGGCCTATGCTCAATCCACTGAGCCACACCAGCCAGGGCTACCTGAATATTTTTAAAGTAATCTTCTGTCCCAGCAAGTCCATCATTTCTAGTTGCTCAGTTCAAAATCCTTTGGAATTATCCTGGACTCTTGTTCTCTAACATATACCCTGCATTTGATCTTGTCCGCAAATCTTTATGGCTGTAGTTGGAAAACACAGCTGGAATCTGAGCACTTTTCATCATACTTGCTCCTACTCTGGTACAAGCCAGTGTCTTGTGCCTCTAGGTAATTGCAGTAGTCGCCATGATGGCCTCTGCTTTTTGCTTTGCCACCTCTTCTGTTTAAAATCCCCTGTAGGCCTGTCTCACTCAAAGAAGCAAACACCTTAGTCTTTAAAATGTTGCGATTTTGTTCTCTTATCCCTCTGTCCTCATCTACTTTTCCTCTCTTGTGCTGTATTCTAGCTACATTAATCTGGTTTTGTTCCTTGAACACACCAGACATGCTCCTCCACTCTGCCTTTGGACTTCCATATATGCTGTTCTTTTTTTGCCTAGAATTCAGTTCTTCATTGCTTCTTTCAGATTGCTAGGTCAACATGTTGCTTTGTGAGAAAGGTTTTTTCTGAACGCTCTGTGAAATAACAGCTCCACTTTCTCACTTATTAACCATACTAATTGTATGGCTTTTTAAAATAATTGTATTGTTTCGTTTTTCTCTACAGCACTTCTCAACATCTAACACACTAGATATTTTACTTTATCTCCCCCAATAGAATATAAAGGCAGGACTTTGTGCCTTAATCAGTTCTGTGCTTGGGGCATTGCCTAATAGTATGTCTGTAGCACTCACTAAACCTTTGAATAAGAAAAGTCCCACAATATATTCTTGAGCCTCTCTTTGAATATCTTCACTGATACATTATTCTACCTCCCTGCAGAGCATCCCATTTCATTTGAAGATAACTGCTAACCTTCTCCTTAATCTTTAGGTTCTTCCAAGCTAAACAGTCTTACTACCTTACCTTTCTGCATATGGTGGTATGGCTTCCAGGGCTGTCACCATTCTAGTCATCTTCCCTGGACATTCATCATTTTGTTTGTCCCTAAAGAATAGCACTAGCACTAAGCAGAGGTTGTACATGCAGGCTGAGTGGGAAGTTTTCCTCTCCAGTTTGACATTCTACTTTTATTAAGGTAGACTGTGATTGATTTGAATCTTTTTAAGTGATTCTATTCCTGACTCATTTCAAACTCTTAATTCTTAAACACTAAAACCTTTAAATTATTATTATATACAATATTCTACTGCATTTCTTATCTTCTGCTTTACAGTTGGTTTTTGAACCAAAGTCAGGCCTTTGCATTTCTTCTTATTTACCTAATAAAGAATATTCCTGGGCCATGGATTCTTTTAATGTAGAAACTAGCATGTGAAAATTATTTAGGAAAACTTATTTTTAAAAGTACTTAGTATACATGTGCGAGAGTGATAACAGATGAAATTAGTGATTTCTTGTGTCTAGATATTCCATAAAGTATTTGAATTGCTCATTGAAATCATGTCTTGCATCAATTAAAGAAAGAATTCTAAGAGTTGATTTAAAGAACTTTTACCTCATACCTTTGTTCCTCTTTATTAACAAATTAATTCCTTTTCCCACATTTCTCATTTGCCTGTTGTAATCACCATTTTTCTAATACTCTAGGCCAGAATAATCTCTGATTCCTTCCCTCTATTGTTATTTCTGTATTTAGTCATCAAATCTGAGATTCTTGAACTCTTTAATTTCTTGCTTTTCTGTCCACTTCACTGCCAGTTAATCCTAGCTATGCAAATCTCTCGGCTTCTAATGTCTCCTCACTGAAATCCATCCTGTGCTTTGCTGGCAGGTCGTTCTTTTAAAAGAATCACTTACATCACTTTTATCACGTTAGTCTTCTTCAGGGGAATCTATAAGATCAGATTTAAACTTCTCATCAACCCTTAGAGATACCTCTATAATCTAACCCTACTTGACTTACATTGCTCTGCTTGTTGCTTTCCTTACCCCTCACTGCAATCTTTCAGATAAATTTCTTGGCATACATGCTCATCCTTCCTCAGGACGCATACATACACTCTCATTTAAGTCTTTGTTGCTTTAATACTTTTTAAGGCTTTTCCTTTCACTAAGACTGTGTGCTTGATGGCAAGGGCTGTAAAAGTATACTGGATTATCCATAAAATTTAGTGGCTTGTACTGTTTTCTTTCATGTGTAAAATAATTTCTCACAGTTTGGGTCTGTTTTATATTATTGGGAGAAGGCATACATTAAAATTCTCTATTATGATTCACCCTATAGGAAACCCCTTTTCAAGGAGAAATGAAGAAGAGAACTGTATATACCTTAAATGTGGGAGATCAGGAGTATGAAGATATGGAAGGTAATTTTTCATTTTTATAAAGTTCTTATGTGGAAAGCAAAACTTAGTGCATTCAAACTATTCACTTGTATACATTTCAAAATATACAAGGATTTTTATTTTTAATTATTTTTGTTTTTAAATTCTGCAATAAGCTGCCTGAATAATAAGTGCACACATTTTTTTGCCCTCCTTTCTTGTCTTATTTTTGATTTATCAAGGTTTTTGGTTTCTTGAGCTCTTGTCTTTTTCTTGAATTTTTGCTTCCTACTTACGTATGCATTACATACTTTCTCTGTTATTGTTGTCTTTTGTTTATAAAATAATGGTGATATTTTCCTCTGCTCTTAAAGTTAATTTTAATCTTCACAGCCAATAGTAGAACCTTAGAACACTTTAACTCTGACCATCCTGCTCTAGTTAATATAGGTTGTAGCTGTCCATCGTTTTGTTTGTTTTTCTGAACACCACAAATGGTATTTGATACAGATAGAATATTTGAGGGGGTCGTTTTTCTCCATTCCTTTTCTTCTGAATGAAAACTATAAGTTCCTTTACTGGAAAGTCTATTGATGATAAAGTCTAAGTTTTTGTATTTATTTTTTTCTTCTCAAAACTATTCAAAGATAGATATACAATTCTGGATTGATAGTTTTTCCCCCCTCTTAGTACTTAATTTAGTCATTTTTTGCTATCAAGAACTCTTTTCAGCCTTGTCATTCTGTTTTAGATGACCTATCTTTTCTCTATTTGGCTTTTAATATTGTTTTCATCATTAATGTACAGCTTTGCTACATTACTTCTAGGTACAGGTTATTTTCATTTCTCCTGTTTGGCATATCATTTTATTATTTGTTCATTTTATCATTTGCCAGTAATTACTACTTTAACCATTGCCTATCCTTAATTTTTTTCTTTTGGACTTCAGTTATGTTAGACTTGGGTCTGACCTCATTTTCCAACCTCTCTTTCATAGGTAATATCTCCTTGTGTGTCTCTTACAGTCTGAGTAGTTTTGTTTCTCTTCCAGTTCACAATTATTTTTTTCTTCTGGGTCTAGTCTGCTCTTCAGTCATTCTGTGTAGTAGTTGAAAATTCCAATAGTTGAAGTCAGTGTGTATATAAATAAATTTATAATAAATAAATATAACATGTAAATATGAAAGTAAATAAATCTAAATAAATTATTGTTTCTACTAATTCTTATTCAAGGCAATTTATTTTCTTAGGTGTGGTAATGTTTGATTATGAACTCATATTTGATAAATTTAATCTGTGGAATCCTGAGGGTCTAAGTTAAGGATGCTTTCCTGCAGAGGATTTGTATCTGCTTTTTCTTGAACCTATGCTGGAGCTACTTTAGCACCACTTGAGGGTCTTGGCTTAACATGGGAATCTCTCAGAAAGTTTCCCTACCAAGGTTGGTCCTAAGGGTTAATCTTCAGATCTGAACACTAGTGCGGATCTCCCAGGGAGATCCCAGATTTTCTGTTTGCTTGGTGTATACTGTACACATTTCAACTGACCATTTCTTTATTTTTGTTTCATTTTATGTTGAATTTTGGAGTTGCCTTTATTTACTTTTGAGTCAGCAATGCATAATTTTGTACATTTGTTACATTGCTTGCGGGTGTTTAAATTAGTGCAAACCCTTAGAGGTATAACTTGGTATATCCAAATTAAAAATGTACATATGTGTCAATCTGACATATTCATTTTAGGAATTTAATCCTATAAAAGCTATTAAAATATGAAATTACAAAGTTGTTCATTGCAGTATTGCTATAATAACTAAAGGTTGTAAACAGGTGAATGTTCATCAGTAGGTTCAACAATACAAAAAAGCAAACTGGTGTGTATAGTGTTCTAGCATTTGTGTGAAGGAGATCTGAAAGAACATGTTAAGATTTGCTTGTCTATGCATTAAAAAAATCTTGGAAAGAATGGAGAGGAAACTTAATGATTATGAAATGTTGGGTGGAACTGGATGGATGGGGTAGGTATGAGTAGGAGATTTGTCACTGACTTCTTTTTACTTCTGAATTTTCAAGCCATGTGATAATTTTAAAAATAAATTCATGAAAAATTCTTTTCATTCCCCTATTAAAAAATATAAATTAATATTGGGAGTATTGTGCTCAAGGAATGTTTGTTATAATGTATCTAGATCTAATTACTTCATAGTAGAAAGGCCCTTTAGAGTTATCTAGCCCGAGATATTGCCACAAACATAAGTCATTTGGTGTAGCGAACTTAAAAGAATATATGGCTGCTTTCCTTTTCAGGTGAAGAAAACAAAGATAATACTGCTACCACTGTTCTGTTGTACAGTGAAGCTGACAGATGTCCTATATGTCTTAATTGCCTGCTAGAGAAGGAAGTTGGTTTTCCAGAAAGCTGTAATCATGTCTTCTGTATGACCTGTATTCTTAAATGGGCAGAGGTAAGTCTTAAATAAGTTTTAAATGTTATTGTATTTTAGTTTCTTACCATGATTTCATTCCACCTAGTCTAAAGATTTGACACTCCTTTTCATAAATTATTTCACAGTAATATGTGTTCCCCTTACTTTGAAAAAAATGTCCCTGTATTATTCAAATTCTGTCAGTATATTCAGCTTTTGTTCTTTTATAAAAAATTTAAATACCTTTTAAAAAATTTTAATGACTTTATAGGCATAACAGATTAAGTATTCTTTTCTGGTAGAAATATAGTTTCTCATCTTAAGTGTACTTGATCCTCTTGGGATAATATCTCTTTACTACTACTATGTTCTGTCTGCTTTGTGTTTTATATTTTCCAGAGACTTTTTACATAGATTATTTGATTTCTTGTTTATAGCAGCCTTGTGGGATAACCAAAGCAGATGTAATAATGTCCTTCCATTTTACAGATGAGCAAATTTGGATTTTTGCGTTCTTTAACGTGGCCAAGGTTTCAAAGCTTAAAAAGCAGAAATGAATTTAGAACTGCACTTTCTAATTTAGTCTGAACTAATTTCAGAGTCTGAGAGATATTACCGAATTTCTTCATAGATTGTAAATGATTAAAAAACAGGACACTTGCAGACTTTATTCTGTTGACTCAGTTTGGGCCTACATAAGTCTATCATAGTACTGGTACACTGAATATTCATTATAAGGCCCATTGTTATGGGTTGTGAAATAATTCATTGTCATATTAATGCTATATGTTCAGAATTAGTATTTTGTCAGTGTATGAGTATTAGTAAAGAAGGCAGATGTTAAGTATTTTTAACATTAATTACATTCAAATTGTTTGGTATCCCTAAACACATTGGAATTACCATATTTTTCAGACTATAAGATGCACTCCCCCCAGTTTGGGAGGAAAGGGGTGTGTGTTTTATATTCCAAATATAGCTTACCTGACTCACTGGGGGGGGTGGGCAGCAGCCTATGTTATTTATGTTATTAAATATTTTACCACATTTTTTGCTTCAAAATTTTTGGTCCTATTTTCCTTCTCTAAAACCTAGGTGCATCTTATGGTCTGGTGTGTCTTATAGTCCTAAAAACATGGTATTCACTGATTATGTAATTGGGGTTTCGGAGTTCTACGTTGTACTTATATTTTCATAAAGTAGTGTGGAAGGGAGAACATAACTGTACACTGACTATAACTGAGGTTTGGGAGAAGGAGGAAAAGATTTGTATTAATTGAATTCATAGTCATATACTTGGAAACAGTCTATTTAGATTAAAACCTAAACTGGTCTTTGGCAGAAAGGGACTAAGGATAGGTGAAAATGTATTTAGGGGAAAAGTATTTTGAGTTTAATTTAATTGTTTGATATAATTATAAATCTCTGTTCACAGGAACATTGACTAATGAAATAAGAATGCTTATTCTCAAAGGTGACATTTTTTAACTCTTCTGGTCCCAAGATTATGGCCAGAGGGATAGCATGGTCACCAAGAATAATTTGGAGGTTGCCAAGGACTTGTTTTAAAGTGTTTTCAAGTCTGACCGAGAACTCTAACATTTAGAAAACAAACAAACAAAAAGAATACCTATTCTCTACCACCCAACTAAAGATTTCATCTGCGATGAATTTAGTGTATCTGGGTTTTCTTTGTGATTACATGTTTTTAAAATAGAGATTCGCTTCCAGTAGGGAAGCATTATTACCAGATGGGTAGAAGGCTCCAATTTAGTGCTTTTCGTGAGATTGTATTCAGTGACTACATAATTGTAAGGTTCAGCAACATAATCTGACTATGTGTTTTTCTCTATGGAAATTAGAATTTGTAAAATAGACATGATTCTCCATCCTTCCTTATACTGTACATCAGTTGGATAACTCATTTTCACCGGGGGCTGCATCAGCCTCATGGTTGCCTTCAAAGGGCCAAATGTAACTTCAGCTCCTTAACAATTAAGGAGTAGTTATATTTATACAGTTCTAAAATTATTTCGGCCCTTTGAAGGCAACTGCAAGGCTGATGTGGCCCCTGGTGAAAATGAGTTGGACACCGCTGCTCTACATGCGTCTTTAATACAACTGTAAACTTTACTATGGTGTACATGTTCCTGGTTTCTCTAGAGTATGTATCTAGAAGTGGAACTACTGCATTGCACATTATGTATATATTTAACCCTACTAGACAGAGCCAAACTTATCTGTGCTTTTAACTCTTGTTAAATATTTTTAAGTTGAAAATACTTGATAACATACACAATGTTGCATTTGATACCTTTCTTGCATGTAATACTTCTTTTGTGTTACTCTTGCATATAAACATTTCATTGAAGCCAAATTGCTTTTAAAAGAGTACTTATCTTCTGTACTACCATTGTGACTAAATTGTGATGGGGGTAGGGTGTTGTGCTAAACAAAAGTAATTAACCTTGAAAGTGGAGAGTAAACAGAATATTCTGAATTATTTTATTGTACTTAATGGGGATAGCCACCATCAGATCAGTTAAATAAACCATGAAATAGAGCGGTAAGAAGAGTACAATCTACTAATACATTGTTTAAGTAATAAATGAATACCGTTCAACAAAATCACTTAAGTCTTTGAACTAAATTTTTAGTTTGAATCTTACTGGTATGATAAAAATTAGATGTGTTTTGAAGTGTATAGATATACTTTGACAAATAGAATCAGATTTTAGATTCACTAGTGTTTTTTTCCATGGCTATTAGTTACTAATCTCTTCTCATTTTCCTCAAACCTCTCCTGTTTTTGTTTGTTTGTGTGTTTTTTATCCTCACCTGAGGACGTGCTCATTGATTTTAGAGAGAGGGGAAGGGAGAGGGGGAGAGAGGGAGAGAAAGGGAGAGAAACATCAACCAGCTGCCTCCCTTGTGTGCCCTAATGTAGGACTGAACCCACAACCCAGTTATGTGCCCTGACTGGAAATCAAACCCGTGGCCTCTTGGTTTTTGGGACCATGTTCCAAAATCAACTGAGCCATATCAGCCAGGACTCAAACCCCTCCTGCTTTTCTTTTTTTAAGATTTTATTTATTTATCTTTAGAGGGGAAGGGAAGGAGAGAGGGAGAGAAATATCAATGTGTGGTTGCCTCAGATGCGTCCCCTGCTGGGAACTGGCCTGCAACCCAGGCATGTGCCCTGACGGGGAATCTAACTGCGATCCTTTGGTTTGCAGGCCCACGCTCAATCCACTGAGCTACACCAGCCAGGGCACCCCTCCTGCTTTTAAAGAGAAGGCATGCACTTTACTTTGGATTTCAGGATTAGGAAGTAAATGTCTATATTCATAGTCTACTAATTGTCCAGGCCCTATGCTAATATTCTTTCATTTAAATCACTGTCAGTGTTTATTTGATATTCAAGGCAAGGATTCTGAATGCTAATTTGTTTGTAAGTACCTCAAGGGATAGCCTGAAATTAAAATAATTTTTAAAAATTGATCTGTAATTTAAATTTTTACTAATGTTTACTTCTAGTAGGAAGGTAGAAATTAAAGTGAGATTTCTTTTAATAATTTACTTATTTATTTTTAGAGAGGAAAAGGGAGAGAGAAAGAGAGGAAGAGAAACATCAGTGTGTGGCTGCCTCTCATGTGACCCCCACTGGGGACCTGGCCTGCAACCCAGGCATGTCCCCTGACAGGGAATCAGACCAGCAACCCTTTGGTTCGCAGGCTGGCTTTCAATCCATTGAGTCACACCAGGTAGGGCCAAAGTGAGATTTATAGTGGTTGGATATATACATAGTAAGAAAACAGTACAAAATGTATACAGGATCATCTTCCTAGTCTTATGTGTCTTTCAGAAATTCAGCTGTACTGTCTGAAAATTTGTACTTAAGGTTCACTGAAATATGATTCAGAGTGGATATCAAGAACCAGAAAGAAGGACTCATTTATCTTCCCTTTAACGTTTTAGGCATGAAGAAATTCTGCTTTGTAAGGAACAAGTAAAGTTAAGGTATATAAAAATCTAGTATATTTGTTTTGGACACATTTTTGAAAGTTTTTGTGTTTTTAAAGTATCTGTATCCAAAGTTAATTTTAGTCTCTTCATGCTCTAAAATTTTGGTTTGTGGTTATTTAAAACAAAAGCCAGGTAAGGGCTTTAAAGTGATTAAAATAACCGAACTTAGTCTTTAGGTATTTCGTAGAATCCACTTGAGAGCAAAAAGATTCAGGATAATGGAACCTGTGGTAGCCTAAATGTCTCATGGCCTAATTGCCTGCCCTTAAGGACACTAGAGCAAATGCAGGTTAAGCATGTCCACTATAACTATGTTTAGTTTCAAGTAACTCATAATTAGTCTTTTGGTTTATAAAATTGTAGAAATAGAATATTGAACTAAACAAAGGCACAGTTAACAGTTAAGGAGAGTTGAAATTTTTGTTAAAGCATCAATATTACAGCTGAGAATCTGGAATTAAACAAAAGAAAGCCTTTAAACTGATGAAATATGTATAGAGCCAATATACTAAAGTTTATCAGCCACTCAAAGTTATTTATGTTACCCACACTGTGAGCAAAAACACAGTCTAAACATATTTATATTTTTTAACTTGCACATAAGTTTGTCCGAACTTGCACATTTTGCAGTACAGTCCTGTACTGCGTATGTCATTTTGGTCAATTACGGACTGTGTTTACAGCAGTGGTCCGGTAAGACTATAATGGGGTGGAAAGACTCTCTCCCTTTGAAGCCGTAGCCATCACAGCGTTGTGGAACAGGGCATCACTCACATGTCTGTGGTGGTGCTGGTGCAAACAAACCCTCTGCACTGCCAGTCATATAAAAGTACAGCTGTGCAGTTATGTGCTGTGCATAATACTTGATGGTATGACAGACAACTGTGTTACTGGTTTATGGTTTACTATACCGTACTTTTCTTTTTTTAAGAGAGAGGGGAAGGGAGGGAAAGAGAAACATCAACCAGTTGCCTCTTGCACACGCTCCAACTGGGGATGGAACCTACAACCCAGACATGTATCCTGGCAATGAATCAAACCTGCGGCCTTTTGGTTTATGGGACGACACTCCAGCCAACTGAGCCACATCGGCCAGGGCTATGCTATACTTTTTATTGTTATTTTAGAATATACTCTTTTACCTATTAAAAAAAGTTAGCTATAAAACAGTATGCTGTGTTAAACTGGCAACAGTCTCATACATTTTGTGAATACATCATCTCTTGAGTGCATCGTTTTTTCTTGTGCTTAATTTAGTCTCTGTTTTGTACTGTGACATGCTGTATGGGCTGATAGCCTGGGAGCAGTAGGCTGTACCATAGAGTGTAGGTGTGTAGTAGGCTAGACAATGTAGGTTTGTGTAACAATCACATAATGACGCATTTTTTTGGAATGTGTCCCCATTGTTAAGCAACATGTGACTGTTAATAATCAGGCAAAAGCTAGAGAAATCTGACACATGGCTGTGGTGGTGACAGCTCATCATGATGATGGTTCTCCATAGATAAGAAGGTACCCTGTTCACTCATACACTGGTTAAGAAAATATAATTTATGACTTGGCAGGTTGCCAAGAAGTGGTTAAACTTTTGGCCCTTAAACAGTTAATTTTGAGAATTTGGAAACAGTTCATACTTGAAGTGTTCAAGAGTTTTTACTTTATTTAAAGGAACATGCAATAATGTATGTGATTATGAAGTTCTTGATATCACCAGAGTTCTTTTATCTTTTAAATAATACAAAACATTTTTTTATCTTTAAGTAATTTTTAAAATGTCATTACCTTTCTTACTATAAATAAATTATCCTCCCTCAGTTTATTTACCTCAGTCTTCTATTTCATATCGAATTCTGACAGCTTCAGTTTGAGAAAGTGAGGTTAATGAAATCAAAATTGGACAGTTTGGCAAATGTATGTTTTCTCTCATGAGACTAGAAATGAAGAGAGTCTTACTATGGTGATGTACAGTTCTTGAAGAAGTCAAACAACAGTGTTCAATGCAGACAGGTGAGGAGTACATTTTTTAATTAATAATACATCAAAAATCAAAATATGACTGACTTATGTCTTGACTACTGATGTATTTTACGTACAGATATTCCTTTATACTGTGAATATGAACCTACATGTCCTGGCGATTATGTAATTTTTCAATTATATAATTCAAAGTTTTATTGTCTGGATTTTTTCAATCAATTTTTCCTATAATTTTAATTTTTCTTTATTCCTAAACAAAACCAAACCTCTGTTATATAGTTCTCTGTGAATAATAATAATTTAAACATACCTGTGGAATGTTACTATTACTACTTACTTTATAATTTATAAAGCATTGTCAAATACATTATTTCATATAATTATTACAACCTGTGCAATAGGTGATTCAGGGCTGTCTCTCTTTATCCTTAAAGTGGATTAAAGAGGTTGCTAGTTCTGATTTCTTCAGAAATTGAATTCATGACTTTTTTCATGAATTTTCATGAATTCTTTCATGGTCCATTTTTTCAAATCCCCCATTGTTTTTGCCTTGTAGATTAATCCTCTGGTAAAACCCTTAATAGAACAAAGAAAATTTTTACATTGTGAGCACTCATTACCTACAGCATATATGTAATAGACTTTCATTTCATAGTCAGTTTTTACCAGTTGGATAAATTAATGTGTATTTCTGTGTAGCCTCATTTTAAATACCAGATTTTGTAAAATGATTTATACAGGTAGTTTATAGAATTTTCTGTTTTTCTATTAGAAAAAGAAAGTCTTAACTATTAAATATCAAAAGAAATTAAAATTAAAAGCAGTTCTACCCAACTGTTGTATATTTGAGAACCTGAAAGATTTCCTTTAAGTAATTAGAGAAAATGCCTCCTCAGTGTTAATTTTGTCACTGATAGCCATTTGAATTTTAGGAATACATTTCTGAAATCTGTTATAAAGAATCACAGTTTCACTAATACGGATTGACAAGGACTGTCTTGAAAGACCTGGTTAAAGTGTGGTAGGGAACATGTAGGCTGACTACAGGTTGAGCACTTTCTTTGGAGGTCCAGGCTAGGTATTTTGGAACCGTCAACTTAAAAGGAAATGTCCTGGTAAATAGGTTTAAAATAAGTACCGACCTCTAACAGTGTGCATTTCTAAATCATCTTTATTTGATTTTGAACTGCAATTTTATATAATGTGCTGTGTTTGTTGGTAGCAGAGATAGATGTAGAGATTCCCGTGAACATACAAACCTTACTGTAAGCGTAGGTACTAAGATTTAGTCTTTAAGCATTTATCTTTAACACTTGCTTCTCTTTCTCTAGGAGGGGCTATCTGTAGGCAGCCTTTGTGATTGAGGATAGAGCAGCAGCAGGAAGCAAGAAATATTAGAAATCAAGAATCCTGAATTCCCAAATAAGGAAGGTTTCCTCTTCTTACATTTAAATATGGGTTTGTCTGAGCTGGGAATTTACAACGCTTCAGAATACTAGGGTATGTTTTATTGAAATCATTAGGAAGATTTTTGTTCTATCAAAATTGCCTCCTTAGCTGATATAATCTTAGTACAGAGCATTCACAGTAAAATGTAAGCTCTGTTTTAAAATACACATTACATTGTAAAGCAATAATCAAATTCTATTATATTTTGTAGCTGTATCACAAAGTTGAATGGTGATATTGGACTTTAATTATGACACTAAGTAAATTAGATAATTTAAAAATTGCTGAAATGAAAGCCATGTTGATTTAAATAGGTGAATAATTAAGGATATTTTTGTTGTATATAAGGAATCAAATGGTAAATGATCTAGGGGTATTTATTTTGTTGTATATAAGTAAAACAGAAAATTCAGGATAATTTTCTCCAAAACTAAAATTATGTTTAGTAGAATAGGTAGGTATGTTAGTTTAAAAATTTCAACATCAGTTTTAAATGTGAATTTTTAAAACCACACAACTCAAAAACAAAATTAGTTTACTGGCAAAAACTCTGAAAACTAAGATTAAAATGTCTTTGGATTTTTCAAATGGATATCTGCTGGATCTAAGGTGGAAGTACCTTTGGAAATGCCTTAAAATTGGGGCAATGTGAACAATTTTTAAAAGATCTATTTGTAAAACTTTTTCATAACGTTATGTGTAATTTCATGCCTTTGTCTCTATTGATGATGTCTTTGAACTTGTATTGAAGTAGTTCTATACTTTCCTTACAGTAGACATTTAACAAAGAAAATTAAAGATCTACTTAATTTTTTAAATCTGTTTTTAATTTATTGAAGTATGCTATGAAGACTTAATTTAGAATAACTGAATTTCTTTTCTGTTTCCCCTTTGAAATGCTTTGCTAAACTCTTCTGTGGTCAGAAATGGATATCACCATTTCTCGGTAGCAATAGCAAGGTATTTTGTCTATGCTAGGTAGCTTATTTTCCAACCTATGCTTTTGTTAACTTGGAGAGGATAACTTGGTTTAAGAAAATTTTTCTCGTGGCTGAGACTGAGTTAAAGAAAATCTATTAACTTATTTTCTAGTGTTAAGTAGATTATTTTTAGGAAATATAAGTATATGCATACAGATTGTGATAATAGATAGCAATAATTTTCAAACTACTGTTTTTTTCTTTTTGTTTTTATAATAACAGTGGAAACCTTCAAATCAAGCCTTAGATAAATCCATGGTAATTATGCTTAAGTAAAAAAGAAGAAAAACAAAATCTTACTCAAAACCCCATTATTTAAAACAGACCAGAATGGAATAGCTCAGGTTAAAGCTGTCAGTTTGAACATTGTAAAGGAAAAAGTGTCATTTAGCTGATGTCAACAGAGGAAATTTAATAAAGAAGAAAGTGGAATTCTGTAATTTCAGAGTTTTTGAAAGATTCAATGCGTCTGATATGGAATAAATTTTTTGAACACAGAGAGTGGCTTTCTTTGTATCTTAGTAAATATTACATATTGGAATAGATAAAATAAAATGACAAACTTTACTTTTTACATGTCATGAACTTTTGCAAGTCCAACAAAAAGTCATGAAGAACTCACGTCTCTTACATGTGTATGTAACTCGTACATCATACATAGTGAGGGTTATCTTTCTGCTAATGGGCCAGACTTTTTTACTGTTAGTCAGTAAACCTAGTTGGTGGAGTTTATACAATACTTAGTATATATCACACACTCTTCTAAGAATTTCAATTCCTTTTTTTCCATAAATACTTTAGAAATAATTTATATTATTAACCCCATTTTCACTAGTAAGGTAACTGAGACACAGGGGGGCTATGTGACTTGCACAGGGTTACACCCAAGGACAAGATATGAAAGTAAAATGTAAATCCAGAGCCTCTACATATTGTCTTAATAGTTTTTTTAAAAAATTGAAGGAAACACATTTTCATTTATTATTTTATCTTTTTAGGAATGTTTATCAAAATTTACCTTTAATAGAAATTAAAATATATTTTGAAACTTCATAAAAATTAGTACTTGAAAGTTTTTACTTACTCTTTTGAATTATAAATGTATTAACATAACCTCTAAGAATTATATACAGTAAATGCTAATGTGGTAAATACAACCACATAATCATGTTGAGTTCTTTGAACTAGAACTGCTCTTGTCAGTACATTGTTAAAAAGATGTGGACACCTTTGTCACTACTTGTAGTAAAGCTTAAGGTCAAGTTTTTGTGAGGAAAGTAGCAGCATCTTAAATCCGTAGTACTTAAAAGTAAGCTGAGCTGGATTCTATCATCTGAACCAATTTAATATATAGTAAGGTCACTTTCCCTAATTCAGATGCAGTAAAGCATTTTGTCAAGGCTTACTTATGTAACTTTAACAGAGTAATAAAAGTAACTCAATTTATATTTTGGCTGCTCCAAAGTGAGTTGCAAGCTTTGTCAAAAATATATAATCACTGGCCTCACATAGTCTGACCTACCTGCACTTGTACAAGCATATCTCGATATGAACCAAAGTCCAGAATGGTAAAAATCACAACAGTTTTTCACTAGGGAATATAAGATTTTATCAAGATTCCATTACTATCTGTGGTCTTTTAGACTCTTACTATTAAATTATTAAAATCCTGTTTGACTTTTGAGTGATTATTAAACTGTAGGTATTAATAATATCACCTTTTAGTATTTTCATCACAGGCTGTAGGATCTATTCTTCTATTCTGGTAGACAGCTCCATCTTAAATTGTTAAGATAATATAAACCCATTCCTATGCAAATGTTTAATAGTATTATCAGAGAAATTCTTTTTAAAAAAATGATTTTAGAGAGAGAGAAAAAAACAGAGAAATACCAGTTTGTTGTTCCCCTTATTTATGCATTTATTGGTTGATTCTTGTATGTGCCCCGATGGAGGATCGAATCCACAATCTTGGTGTATCGGGACAACGCTCTAACCAGCTGAACTACCTGGGCAGGACTCAGAGAAACTCTTTAATTATAGTTGATTCACATCAATTTTTAAGGTACAGGAAATATATTTAGATGAAAATAAAGTTGGTTTAGATTCACAGAATGATTAAGGGACAATTTTTCTTAGTCTATGAAGAATGCTTGCAATTCCATTTGAAAAGGACCAGCAACCTAGAAAAAAAACTAGGCAAAGGTAATGAATAGACAGTTTTTTTTAAAGCAATTTGAAAGCTTATAAAAATATGAAAATATGTTCAACCTAACTCAAAGAAGGAAATGTCAAATTAAAACTAATATGGCATACCACAGTATTAAGAATGAGGCAGCTCTGAAGTGGTAGTACAAAGATACATAACTGAGAGACGAAATTCAGTTTAGCATGTGAATTAATTATAATATATTTTATATTAAAAATATATATACTTATATACTCATTGGTTATCTCTGAAAGGATATATAAGGAACTACCATATTTTTCCATGTATAATAAGCTCCCTTGTATAATGCACACCCACATTTTTGGCTCAAACTTTCAGGCAAAAAAAATCTTGCATTTTATTTTTTAATTCAGATATTTATTTATTTATGTTTAAAAACAAAGCTGATTATCATATTCCAGGGTAATATTTTGCATATAGATATTGTTATTGCTTTCTAGGGTTATGCTTTTAATGTATAACCATAAATAGAAAAATTAAAAACATTTATATAGGTAGGGAATTAGTACTACCCATGTATAGTGTGCATCCTTATTTTTCCCTCAAAATGTGGGCAAAAAGTGTGCATTATACACAGCAAAGTATGGTACTTCTGGGGAGGGTATCTAGGAGGCTGGGGGGAGGGAGTGGAGGAATCCTTCATTTTCTTCATATCTTTAAAAAATTAAAAAAATTTATTGCTGGTTTAACCGCCTATTTAAAATAATTAATTTTGAGAGACATTATTGTCATAGAATATTAAAATCTGTAAGAGACCTGTACAAGCCATTCCTTTTACAGCTGATAGCAAATTGCCCAAGAGCTTTAGATCACAGACTTACCGATTCCAGCCCAGCTCTCTTTCCATTATCCTACTTGAGAACTACTGGGATAGTAGGTCTCAGTAGCTATTACCTTGATAACAGAGATTTTTTTCTCTGTTCATCATTGTATTCCACTTACCTACAATACAGTAGATGTTCAATATTTGAATGAATTAAATTTAAGACATTTATTACTCTGGCAGGATACAGGTGGAAAGTTTTTCATCTTCACTCTTAAAAGAAGAAAAAATATTTTTCTGTTCCCTGTTCCAGTGGAAAACTTACCATAAATATGTTTGTTACAGATTAATTTTCACTTATTCCAAGGAAATGTTTCTTAAGTTTTATTTTGTTAATCAATTTTCAGACACTTGCTTCATGCCCTATTGACCGAAAACCTTTCCAGGCAGTGTTTAAAGTCAGCGCATTGGAAGGCTGTGTTAAGGTAAGGCTTATATTTTATTTATTTTGCAACATGAACAGTATAAACTTAATTCAGTTTGTTTTAAAAGATTTCCAGTTTGAGTAAACTTGTGACTTGTTCAACTTTAGGTTTAATATGTGATTATCATCCTCTTCAGCATGAAAAATTCAAACTTTTCTACAAGGATTCAGAAATTCCAACTCTTTTTTTACTTTGCCCCCTAAAGAGGACATATTTATCGTAGTCATATTACGTTTTTTTAAAAAATGTATCAAATCCCTAAAAGCAGTTTCACATTAAGTCTTAGTTACAGAATATTTCAATTTTTAGAATATGGTTAATGTGAGGATGCCTGTATCTATTGATTAATTGGATAGTGCCTTGAATACATTTTTTAATTTAAAAAAATATTTGAAATGGACTGTTAGATTCAAAGACCAACCCTGCAAAAAACTTAAGTCCAAAATATCTGAAAGGTATGTTTTCATAAAACAAAACATAATGTTGAGATGAAGCTGTTAAAATTAAATGTAAAATGGTGTCTTTATTCTTAAATTCTGGTGCTTCCTTGAAGGAAAATGAGTTTAATTGAAGAAAGATAAGGAGGTTTGTGGAAATCTTGAGAGGAACTTCTCAGTTTCAAGGTTGGCATAGGTAGATGACTTTATTCTTTTATTAACTGTAATTTTATTGTAATGCTTAATGTTAATCACATCTGTGAGATGCATGCACTGTACATACCTCATTACTGTTAATTATTAGGAACCATGATTATATTTTGTGTGCACATTTTTGGCTTACAAATAAAAGAAAAAAGAAATTGGAACATATTCCTGAGTTAATGAGTAAAAGGTTAAAAGAGAAAAGGGTAGTAAATGGTTAAGTAAACTGTCTAAGAAAGAGATACTTTTTTATAATTTATATATTTTAACCAGATGCTGTTATTTGTTCCAACAATGTCCCTTATAGCAAAAGAAAGTCTTTGCTCATGTGTTGCAATCATTTGTCATGTCTCATCTCTTTCAATCTGGAACAGTTTCGCAGGCTTTGTTTTTTTCGTATAACCTTGATAGTTTTTAAGAGTAAGTTAATTAATGAAAATTTTATTGGGGTGATGGTTAATAAAATTATATAGGTTTCAAGTACGCAGTTCTATAATACATTATCTGTTGCATTGTGTGTTCACCACCCAAAGTCAAGTCTGCCTTTATCACTGTTTATCCCCCTTTACCCTCTTCTTACCTGCCCCCACCTCCATTTTCCTCTTGTAATCACCATACTGTTTTCTGTGTCTTAGGATTTTTTTCTTAATTCCTTCACCTATTTCACTCAGCCCCCTAACCTCCCTCCTCTCAGACGGCTATCAGTCTGTTCTCTGTATCCGTCTGTTTCTATTTTATTTTATTCATTAGATTGATTCCACATATAAGTGAAATCATATGGTATTTGTCTTTAAGAAAGAGATTTCTTGCCGTATCTCTAATAACTCACAAATAATATAGAGCTAAAAATGAGAATACTAAAAAAATATATATATATAAATGATGCCATTGATGGGGAAAACAAACTGTTCCCAGGTAGTACTGTAAGTCGACTGTAAACTTGTTTGCTGTCTATGTGAGTAGGAAGGGATATGGAATACAACTGTTTAAGAATTAGATGGTCTCATTTTAGGTATTTGTACTTGGTTTCGGTAGGTTTTTAGTAGATGTGTCTCGATGTACAAATAAGACTGCAACTCAGATAAAAAGACACATGAAAAATGATTTTTTGTTTGTTGTAATTGTGTGTAAGTGTGGACATATATGCAAATTAGCATATATCTTGGAGAAAAGATATCAGTGTATCTAAATCTATAAAGCATGACTTCTCTGAAAGACATGCTCTCTGTTTTTCTAGACTGTATGTTATGTTGCTAATGATTCATTAACATGAACTAGTGTCCAAAGATATTTTTCTGTAAGATTTTGTTCTGTTGCTTGGAATTAAAAAAAATTTGTTTTATTAATAGTGTTGTACTTAAAATTTTGGTGCACTGTTAATCTAAATTTGTCAAACTTGAAAAGTATTTCTTATATATGACATTATCAATGTATATACTCTCAATATCTTCCTTTGACCTTTGCTTCTTTTGACTCTTCACTTCATTATCCTTTTCCTTTTACAACTGAACTTGAATGTGAGGCATCTACACTTGCTCATTACTTCATTTTCTCACTTCCCAGTTCCATTGAACATTGACCTCTGTCAGTTTGTCCTACTAAAACTGTCCTCACTAAGGGCCAGAATAATCTTCTGACTGGCCAATCCCATCATTTCTGCATATTATGCTGTTGAGTGGTCTTATTTCCTTTGGCTTCTAGGTTATACTTCTCTTATGGGTATGTATGTAAGTACGTGTTATGTATGTGTTTGTTTTACTTATCTGACCTTTACAATCTTCTTTCCCACCTCCCTGCCCTCCTTACCTTTTTTTAACTATTGATTTGAGAGAGAGAAACATCAATTTGTTGTTCCATTGTTGTTTCACTTATTTATGCATCATTGGTTGCTTCTTATATGTGTCCTGAGAGTCAAACTCGCAACATTGGCATTTTAGAAGGACACTCTAACCAATGAGCAACCTGGTTGGGGCTCCCCTTACCTCTTCTTAAATCATTGGGACTCTTTGCAGCAGTCCCCAACCTTTTTGGCATCAGGAACCAGTTTCGTGCAAGACAATTTTTCCATGGATGGGGTGGAGTTGGGGATGGTGTAAGGATGATTCAGGTGCATTACATTCAACCTCATCTCCTGCTGTGAGGCCTGGTTCCTAATGGCCTGGACCAGTACTGGTCTACGGGCCTGGACATTGGGGACCCCTGCCTTTTACGATCTTCCTTTCAATTCTCTAGGTATACTTTCTCCCTAAGTCTTCTTTAAAGGTCTGTCATTAGCCTAGATCTTTTTCCTTAGAACTAGACTTGTATTTTTTTAAATATATTTTATTGATTATGCTATTACAGTTGTCCCATTTTTCCTCATCATTCCCCTCTACCCTGCACACCCCCTCCCACCCACATTCCCCGTCTTTAGTTCATGTCCATGTGTCACAAGTTCTTTAGCTTCTACATTTCCCACACTATTCTTGCCCGTCCCATCTATTTTCTACCCACCGTTTATGCTACTTATTCTCTGTACCTTTTCCCCCTCTCTCCTCCTCCCACTCCCCTGTTGCTAACCCTCCATGTGATCTCCATTTCTGTGGTTCTGCTGCTGTTCTACTTGTTTGCTTAGTTTGCTTTTGTTTTAGGTGTGGTTGTTAATATCTGTGAGTCTGCTGTCTTTTTACTGTTCATATTTTTTATCTTCTTTTTCTTAGATAAGCCCCTTTAACATTTCATATAATAAGGGCTTGGTGATGATGAACTCCTTTAACTTGACCTTATCTGACAAGCACTTTATCT
>PVKU01007405.1:0-15525 GCA_004027475.1 Anoura caudifer
TTCCCTTGTTCAGCATTCAGTTTTCTCTGGCCTACTGTCCTCAGAGGTGTCCCTAGATTCTCTGCCCAGGGACCCAGGCGCGAACTGTGGTCGTGCGCCCACAAGTCCCGATGTTCCCTGAGTCTTCCTTGCACAGGTTCCAACTGTCCCACGAACACGGTTCAACCCCTATGGTGCCCAGCGACTGTGCGCCCTGTTGTACCGGGTCTCCCTGGGCGCGCTGATGCACCGATCCCCTAGCAGCTGTTTACAATGTCGCGTGGGTGCAGACCAAGGTGCTCGCTCCAGCTCCCTCGTTCATTCCTCCCGGGGCTATGACGTCTTAACTCCTGTCTGTGAGATTTCAAGTGACCAGGTTTATGCTGGCCCAGCGAGCCCCAGGGAGCGGATGTTCCTGCTCCCTCCCCTGCGTCTTTCGGCCAGCCCTGGCCTGGTTTCTCGGCCCCCGCCCTGGTCTCCGCACCGCCGGAGTACTCTCCTTACCATCCGGTTTTTCAACGTCCACTGTAGTTTTCCATAATCTGTTTTCAAATATGCTGTGTTTCTGGTGTCTGTTTGCTGTGCTGCATTGAAAAATGTCCCGGTTTAAGACCTATGTGTGGGAGGCAGAGATGTACGTCCTCCTACCATGCCGCCATCTTCTCTCTCCCAGGCCATTCATTTTCAATGCTGCATAAATATTCCATTGTGTGAGTATACCATGATTCACTTTATCCATTCTATTTGTGGACATTTGAATTATCTCCAGTTTTTGCCATTACATATATTTTGCTAAGATAATGCTATTACAGGTACTCTCATTTTTGTCTCTGGTATATATGTGCAAGAATTTATCTAGGACAGTGGTTATCAAACATTTTTGTCTCGGGATCCCAAAGAACTCTTGTGTATGTCAGTTGTACCTATTGATATTGACCACATTAGAAATTAAAACTGCGGAAAATATACACATTTTATTTATTAATTGATTTTAAATGACATAATGAATTCATGTTAACATAAATCATGATTTTTTTAAACCCTCACCTGAGGATATTTACTGATTTTAGAGAGAGAGGAAGGGGGAAATTGAGAGAGAGAGACACACACACACACACGCACACATTTATGTGAGAGAGAAACATTGTTTGGTCATCTCCTGTATGCACCCCAACCAAGGATTGAACCCACAACATAGGTATGTGCCCTAACTGGGAATCAAACTCATAATGTTTTTGGTGTACAGGGTGATACTCTAGCCAAGGAAACATCAATTGTAAGTTTTATTTATTTATTTTTTAAATATATTTTATTGATTATGCTATTATAGTCCCAATTTTCCCCTTTTGTTCTCCTCCCCTTGGTACCCCCATTCTCTCCAGCTATCCCCCTGACTTAGTTCATGTCCATGGGTCATGCATATAAGTTCTTTGGCAACTCCATTTCCTATACTGTTCTTAACATCCCCCGTCTATTTTGTACCTACCAATCTGGACTTCTTAATCCCTGCAACTTTACCTCCAGTCTCCTCCTTCCCCCTCCCAACTGATAACCCTCCAAATGATCTCCATATCTGTGATTCTGTTCCTGTTCTGCTTGTTTGCTTAGTTTGTTATTTGGATTCAATTATTGATAGTTGTGAATTTATTGCCATTTTAATATTCATTTTTTATCTTCTTCTTTTTTAAATAAGTCTCTTTAACATTTCATGTAATAATGACTTGGTGATGATGAACTCCTTTAGTTTTACCTTGCCTGGGAAGCACTTTATCTGCTCTTGTATTCTAAATGATAGCTTTGCCAGATGGAATAATCTAGGTTGTGGGCCCTTGCTTTTCATCACTTTGAATACTTCTTGCCAGTCCCTTCTAGTCTGCAAGGTTTCTTTTGAGAAATCAGCTGACAGTTTCATGGGAACTCCTTTGTATGGAACTATATCCTTTTCTCTTGCTGCTTTCAAGATTCTCTCTCTATCTTTATTCTTTGGCATTTTAATTATGTTATGTCTTGGTGTGGTCCTTTTTGGGTCCATCTTATTTGGGACTCCCTGTGCTTCCTGGACTTGTATGTCTATTTCCTTCACCAAATCAGGGAACTTTCCTTCCATTATTTTTTCAAATAAGTTTTCAATTTCTTGCTCTTCCTCTTCTCCTTCTGGCACCCCTATGATTTGGGTTTTGGAACATTAAAAGGTGTCTCAGAAGTTCCTTATCCTATCCTCATTTTTTTTTAATTCTTTTTTTCTTCATGCTATTCTGATTGAATGCTTTTTTCTTCTTTGTGTTCCAAATTACTGATTTGATTTGTGACTTCAGCCCCTCCAATGTGGTTCACTGTAAATTTTTCTCTATGTCACTTAATGTAACCTTCATTTCTGCCTAGGTCTTTTTTTATGTCGTTGAAATACTCAGTGAGTTCCTGGAGTATCCTGATAACCAGAGTTTTCAACTCTGCATCTGATAGTTTGCTTATCTCCATTTTGTTTAGTTCTTTTTCTGGAGCTTTTTCTGTTCTTTCATTTTGGCTGTATTTCTTTGTCTCCTCAAATTGGCAGCCTCTCTGTATTTGTTTCTGTGTATTAGGTAGAACTGCTTTGACTCCCTGTCTTAGTAGCATGGCCTATTGTAGAAAAGCTCACCTGTAGTTGTATGAGGCAGAGTTTTAGGTAGTCACCAGGGCGGGCAACCCATAACACCACTCCGTGCCTCTGTGTGTGGGCGGGCTTGGAGAGGGGACAATGCTACTGCCTGGCCTCTGAAGTTTTATCCAGGAGGAAGCTGTGTCTCAGCACTTGCCCTGTTGCAAGTCACTTCACTTTCTCCCCATGTGCCACTGGTGCCCTTCCAACTGTTGCCCTGGTGCTGAATCCCAGAGGGGATGGGTCTGAATGAGTGCCAAGTCCATTGTAGGACCTTTAAGTGGAGTCTCTTGAGAATCCCACATTTTCTTCCACTGCCCCACACCCCACTAGTTCTTACAGCTAAAAGTTATAGGGATGTATCTTCCTGGTGCTGGAACCCTGGGCTGGCATTGGAAACCCTAACTCTTGAGGTATGCCTCCTGATTTGTATGTACCACACATGGATGTGGGACTGACCATTCTGCATTTTGCACCTCTCTGTCTCTCCATGCTTCTCTGCGTGTCTCTGCATCTTTGCAACTCTGCCCCTCCTACCCGTCTGGATGAATGTGGCTTCTTTAAATCCTTGGTTGTCAGACTTCCATACAACTTGATTTTCTGACAATTCTGCATGATATTTGTTTTGTAGTCTAGTTGTGATTTTTGCTAAAGTTGTGCAAGAGATATGTTTACCTACACCTCATTCTTAACCTCAATCATAACTTTTAGATAAAAAATAACTATGGTTTCTAAGACAAAATAAATTAAGTAAAAAGGGTGGAAACTTTAAAGTTTTGCCAATCTCTTTAATGTCTAGCTTAAAAAAGGAAAGATCTGAATTCTCACATCTGCTCTGTTAAATCTGTTGCGATGTCATATATCATGTAGCCTCTGTACGACTCCATTGTCTACCAATGAGACACTGAGAGTGAAAAAGTCAAGTAATGCTTTTCAAAGATGTTCTTTCTGGGTCTGGCAATTTCTGGAGGATTCAAGGTAGTCAAGGTCACCTAAGGGGTGTGGCTTCTCTTTGTTCCTTGCTGCCATCCCAGTTCATCTCTTGAGCCTGGGGCAGGGACTCAGGTGATGAGCCAGCGAACTTGATCTTAATGTGAAGACAGGAGCCACTGGAAGATGTTCATTAGGGAAGTAATGTGGTCAGCAAGTGCCAGGAGATTAATTGGCTCACTCCACTGTGGGGTAGAGGGTCGTGGGAGAGTGAGTAAGAGAGGTGGGATGTGGAAAACCAGTGAGGGTCTATTGCAGGGATCTAGGCAAGAGTTGGTGAGGCCAGTACTCAGCCATGGCCATGGGAATGGGAAAGGTGGATGGTTTTGAAAAACTTCATCATGCAACAGTTACTTAGAAGATACCTGTTATTCCATGGTCTTAGGGCTCCATGGTGTGGAGCATATAAGGAAAATAAACCAGGCCTTATTTGTTCGGAGCATACACTCTATTTACAGATGTGAAACTGATAAAGATGACTTTTAAGTGTCAAAACTGTGGAATGAGCTGGCCAGGGTTATCTTAGAGTGGCCTTCTATGCACTTGAACACTGTCGTCCACTTCATTTCATCTCTGCATTCTCTCTTCTTCCCTTCCTCTTTGCCCTCTTTATATTTCATCTTTGCTTCTCTCCCCATTTGACTTCATTCTCTCAGGCAGGCTGACCCCACCTGCCTAGAACCATAGCTGAAGCAGGGTCCAGGCATCCATTCACACATCCTAGCAATACAGAGAGATAAATATCTGATTATGCCTTAGAGCAGTGGTTCTCACACTTCAGTGCACATGCTATCTCCAATGCACATGCTGTCTTCTGGTGAAAGCCCAAATCAGAATCAACTAAAGGGCTTGTTAAGACACCAACCGGTAGGCCCCAGAATTCCTGATTTACTAGGTGTATTAGTTTTCTAGGGCTGCCATAACAAAGTACCACAAATGGGAGTGGCTTAGACAAAAGAAATTATTTCCTTACACTTCTGGAGGCTAGGAGTCTGAGACCAAGGTGTTGACAGGGTTGATTCCTTCTGGGACCCACTCTCCTTGGCTTGTAGATGGCTGTCTTCTTCCAGTATTTTCACATGGCCTTCCCCCTTATATGCTTGTGCCCCCATTTCCTCTTCTTATAAGGACACCAAACTTAACAGATTAGGGCCCATTCCTGTGACCTCACTAAACCTTAATAGTATCTCTGAAGAAAGTCGTATTCTGAGTACTGGTGTTAGGACTTCAACACATGAATTTGAGGGAGACACAATTGAACTCATAACAGTAGGTCTGGGGTGGGGCCCTAGAATGTGCATTTCTAACAAGTTCCCAGGTGATGCTGGTTCAGGACACACTTGGCGAACCACTGGCTTAGAGGTGTTACCCTCTCCCTGATATGTATGGGCTTGTTTAGGAGCAAAAATACAGTATTAATTGGAAGGAAAATCATGCATTTGTAAATGGTGAATAGGAGGAGGGCTTTGATTTGAGGAATTTTTGGTATTTCCCAAATTACATGGAACTGGCAATACAGCCTTTCAGCAACTTGTGGCAGAAGAGAGGGCTCAGGTTTGCACACTGGAGGCATCATGGATCCAATCCTGGCTTTGTCCTTTCTGAGCTAATTTTGAGTAAGCCACATAACAGCTCTGAGTTTCAAATTCCTCAGCCATAAAATGGAAGTGAAAATAATATCTACAGGGCAGTTGGAATTAGATGTAATAATTTATCTAAAGGGACTGGTGCTTAGTAAATGGCAGCTGTTACTGTTGTTTTTGATTTATCCATTTACTCATCAAATATGTGACTAGGAATCAGAAGACACAAGGTCTGGTTTCAGTCCTGGAACTGCTCGCTGTGTGCCCTTGGGCCCCACTTAACCTTTCTTAGCCTTGGTGTTTTTATCTGTCAAACAGGGAAGAACACCCCTCTCCTACAACTCCCAATCATGGTTGTTTTGAGCACCAACTAGGAAAATAGAACAGTGAAAATGGACTATACCGTGCTGTGTTATGTGGTGGGAAGCACTCATATAACTTTCTTTGGAATAGTCACCGATAGGAGAAACTGCCTGACCCTCCTCTAGGAATAGTGTCTGTGCTATATAATCCCACCCACCTGGCTGGAAGTGTGCCCCTAAATCCACTGGGCCTGACAGAGGGCTTGCTTCTTGGAATAAAGGGAAGAAAGTCCTAGATCCTTTCCAATGGTGGGAGTTGTTGAATGTGCAGCTTGGAGGTGTAGGTCTCGTGTTTCATGCCATATGGGGAAAGTGTTCTCTTTCTTGGATGGGATGATGCTGATATGCAGAGACAGGATAAGATGGGTGACAGAGAGGCCTGGTGGCATTTGAGGCCCTGACTTCTGTGGTCCCTGAGGCCCAGCTGGATCTCAGTCATAAGAGATAACCCAGTATCCTTCCCCTTTTTTATCTAGGCAAATTTCAACTGGGTCTCCAACATTTGTAGTCCTGACAAACACATTATTCACTCAGCACGTATTTATTGAACACCTAGACTCTGCTGCCTGCTGAGCTAGATGTGAGTCCAATGATACAACAGATTGGCAAGGCTGTATTCACTGCCCCCAGGCTCCTTCTGCCTGCTCTTCTTCACTGCTCAGCGGGAGCCAGCAGAGCCCACCTCCTGCCCCTGCCTGGCAGGCCTCTGGGCAAAATCACAGAGTTATGGAATCTTACTCTCCTAGAGTTAGTGAGCCAGAAAATAATTAAGTCTGAATTCTCACAGACTTTAGGGAAAACCCTTGTATGGAAGATATGAAGCCCTTTTTTTGACTTATTGCTGGGGGTGGGGAAACTTTTCCACTCTCTTCATTGGGCCTTGGGGTAGATGTGGGAGTCAAGGGGGAGGGGCAGAGAGAGGGGGTCCTCTTGCATTTAAGTCACATCTGTAAATTGGAGTCAATTTCCTCTTTTATTTAGAAAAAGATTCCAGGCCCTGCCCAAACCATCCAGATTAGGATCTTTACAGCAAGGGCCTGGGAATCAGTATTTTTAAACAGCTTTAGAAGTACGTCTCAGGCAGCCAGTCCACAGGCCTCTGTGGCGGAGGCTAACGTGTTCCTTCTTCTCTTCTAAAAATGACAGAAACGGGACAAGGAGGGCATGACTCTGAGGGGCAAGAAGTAGAGGGCTCAGCTTCATTATCTGTGTGACTTGGGGGCAAATTGCTTCCCTCTCGGAGCCTTGTTTCCTCACCTGACCGTCAGGATTGATGATGCCTCATGGGGATGCTATGAAGAAGAATTTAGTCCCTTCTCCCACAGTTAGACCTTTTCCCATGGAGGAGACCATAGCCTCCTTCAGACATTTTCTCTGTAGTCCCCCAAGGACTGAGGGTGCAGATGGTGCCCTGTGCGTGCTTGTGGGTGGGTCATCCTCTCTTCTCCATCTCCGTAGCCACTAGGTGAGGCCTCATCCTCTGGCCCCCAGGCTGTGGCCCCTGCCTCCTTCTGGGTCTTCCCCATTCCTCCAAGGGGTTATGTGTAGAGGAAGCCCAGCTCTTCCTAATGACTGCTAAAAACTCCACAAGGTTGCCCAGGCACTCAGTTTAGGCCACATGTTTGCTCAGGAGTTCTGGGTTGGTCCCTAGTGGGCTGGCTGGGGTTTCCTCTTGGCTTGGTTTCTTCTAGTTTTTAGACTCAGTTCTCCAAAAGAGATAGTGATGGATGATGCAGACCCTGGCCTGGACCTCAACTCCAGGCTTCTTGAAGCCTGCTTTGTAACAGAGTGAGCCCAGAAAAGACACTTGGAATCTTAGGGTCAAATTTCTAACTAGGTAGCCTGAAGCAAGTTGCCTTTCCTTTTGGGAGGTCTCAGTTTCATCCTCAAGTGTCAAATGTGTGTGTGGGGGGATGCTAGGTAGGACTTGTCCTGTAGGATTCTGCAAAGGCTGGAAATACCATAGATGCAGTGCCTAGAAAAGAGGAGTTGTTCAGTAAATGGTACATCTGCCTCCCTCTCTAAACTGGGAGCTCTCTAAGGGTAGGGACTATGCTTTTGTGTAATGAATAATTCCAGTCTACTGATCACCTCTTGTGAACTGGGCAGAACTTCCATGGGGTAAACAATTATACTTACTTTATAGGGTTGTGTGTGGGTTAAATGAGGAAGTTTGCCGCCATTTGACAGGTGAGGAAACTGAGGTTCAATTAGGTTAACTTTTCCTCACAACTTTGTATTTTCTCTGTCCCTGTGTAGAGCCTCACACAGGGCAGACACTTGAATCACAGTGAAGGTGAAATTGTAGTACCTGGCATGTGGGAGAGACCCAGGCTTCTCCAACCCCCACCTTCCCCTTCCTGGCCTCCCTAGCAGGAAGGGAGGGCATGAGTCTGTTGCTGGGATGGCAGTTAGGGCTTCAAAAGTCTGGGGGCCACGTGCAGGGCAGGGGAAGCTCATCAGAGGCCCCACTCTTGGTGGGGGATGTTCCAAGAATCCCAGGAGAAATCTATGAGGGCTTGAATCAGTTTAAAGTAGAGGGCGGGGTGGGGAGTGGTAGTGGAAATGTACAAAATCCCACCTCTGCTCTGATTAGCAGTTTTCTGTTGATGGCCCCAGTGCTCTCTGCCTCCTTCTGGTTGTTCTTCTTATTGTTTGACTTTATCTTAGATTTCTCCAACAGGAGAGCTACACTTATTTCATTCCACACATGGGGCCACTGAGCTACAGAGGGGACAGATCCACTCAAGGGCACATAGTAGGTGGGCGAGGAGAGCTGGTGTAATGGTCTGTGTGCTGAACTTGGGGCAGACAGACTGTGACCCCTTGCACCAGAAGCAGCACTATGACTTGGCACAGATGACTTTAAGCTCTCTGAGTCTCAATTTGTTCATCCTTAAAATGTGGATACAGGTGTTCCTAGGTGTCCCAGGGGGTTGGGTCCAGACCCTCCATGGATACCAAAATCCATGTACATTCAAGTGTTCTATAGAAAATGGCATAGAACAATGCATACCACCAGCCCTCCGCATCTGCATGTTCCCAATTGTGGGTGGAAAATACTATTTGTGACCCATGGTTGGTTGAATTTGTGGATATGGAAAATGTGGATCCAGACGTTGACTGTAGCAATAATCCCCACCCCATAGGGTTGATGTCAGCGTTGAATGAAGAAATGAATGCACCTCATCCAGCAAGGTGCCTGCCAAGGGTAGATATTAAAAAATGAGGGTTTACTTGTTTCTTTGATCTTTGGTTCCTGCCTTTTTTCTCCCCAACTGCCTCAACTCTTTCCACTCCTCAGGCTCTTTATACCATGGTGTCAGCATGTGCTTCTGAGACAGTTTTTTCCCCCCCAGAAGCAAGTGAGAGGAGGTGGAGTTCGGTGGACAGCTCAGAACCTCAGGAATCAAACCCTACATGTTACAGAACACAGAAGGCCACAGGGGCCAAAGGTTTGTTTATGTCCACCGCCTTATGGAAAGATGTCTCTCAAAGCCAGAGATTTGTGAAAAGGAAAGGAAATGTTTATTTAATGCTATACAGAGTTAAAGTAGCGACCTAATGTCTTCATTAAAATATCAAAGTCCTTTAGGATACCCACAGATGCCCACAGTGCTTCCTATCTCCCTCTGCCCTAATTCAGGGTACTGTAACTCAGGAAAAGAAGCAAATGTCCGGGATCCAGGCTCCTGACACCATCAGTTATGTCGTTGTCCAGGCAGGATCTCTAATTAATCCAAAGCCATGTGGCACCTTCTCATGGCCTACTGGCAAGAGTCCTTTCCATCCCCCTTCTTCCAGGCAAAATCTCTCTTGCTCCCTAGGCTATGCAACCAAAGGGAGCACCCCAAAGCCTCATGGTCCTCTTCCACCAAAGCTGTGGGGAAGGGGTCTCCACTCTGGCAAAATCTTGTATCTCTCCCTCTCCACTAAAGCTGTGAGAGGGTCTCCACTCTGCCAAAGCCACATAGCTCTCCCTTTTCACCAAAGCTGCAGGGAGGGGGTCACCACTCAGGCAAAGCCAAGCGGCAATTCTCTGCTAAAGCCACATGGTGGTTCTCTCTCGCAGGGCTGTTGGGGTCCTGACTCTGGTGAAACTGTGTGGATCTCTCTTAATGGCTGCCACATCTCAGTTTAAATCCCCACACCCATCCTCCTCTGTACCCCCACTTCTGTCTCCTCCTACAATCAGTTACACCTGCCAGAATTTCTGTATTATTCTAAGTTTACTGGGCTGCCATCGTGAGTCTGGGAAGGTGTGTCCCTATATTCTGGAGCCAATCTTCTCCAAGCTCCCACGCAGACGCTGTAACTTGGGGTTTCTCCCCCAGTCACATCTTGGGGGGAGTCCTTTCCACCCCCCTGGCTCAGAGCATGGCCACAGCTATTTAACACATCTAAACCACCAGCCAAAGGCTATAGATATGTTAAATGACCATGCTATGTATTAGCAGCTCTGCATGTCCCTGCTCCATGTGTCCCTTCCCCCAACTCATACCTGTGGGGGAAGGGGTGAGGACATCTTATATGTCTCTCTAATATTTTCTAGACACCCTGAGTTCTGGGCCCCATTCCAAATCTTTATTTTTGCCGCCCCCCCCCCCCCGCCCCGCCGGCTGCATCCTGTATCATACAGAATCCATCGCAAAGGAGACAGTGGATTGAACCACCAAAGAGTGACTTTCTCACTTCATTTAGAGTATGCATGGGCTATGGGAAGAGAACTGAACGGAGAGCTGGGAGACTGGGGTTCAAGTCCCAGCTCTGCAAACTGAGCAGCTGTGTGACTCTGGGCTAGTCCCTTCCCCTCTCTGGACCTCAGTTTTTCCATCTGACAATGAAGGGGCAGGCCAGAGGAAGTTCTGATACTCTGAATTTCTAATTTTATTCTAATTATATGTTTCATGAAGGAATAACTGGGCCCCGGAATGGATGTGATGAATGAATACTCCTAATGAGAAGTGGAAATAATTTGTGGTTGAGAGCTGTGCCTCAGATCAGAGTGACAGGATACAAGCTATATTTTCCAGCAAATTAAATTAAAATCTGTGGCCCAAGATTCTGAAATATGAAGAAAAAAAGGAGAAGATGACAGGATATCTTTTTAAAGAAATATTTTCCAGCCAAACAGTATAGCAGATGACTTCCAGGAATTTGTTCTTGTTTTCTATAGAAGGTGAAGAGTTCACAGCCTTCAAGGGGGTGGAGTGAGGGAGCCTGGCCTGGCTGGCCTTGAGCCTGTTGATGGACCTCTCTAAGCCCCAGTTTCCTCATCTTTAAAACAGGGCTGATATCTCTACCTAGGATGGTCATTGTAGGGATTAAATGAAGTATTGGGAGGGAAAGCATCCCTCTCATAGCATGCAGGAGGTGGGAGGGAGGGTCAAAGAAGTAGGTAGGGGAGAATCGCCAGTTTTCATGATGGAGAGCTGAGATTGCCATTTTAGACCAAAGGTGGGGCCAAGGTGACAACCTTATCATTTTTTTTTCTTCACATTTATTTATTGAACATATGACATATACCTAGCATTTTGCTGGTCTGGGGTGGACAACAGCTCCCCTTGCACCAATGTATAAAAGCACCTCCACATCTGTAGGCTCCACTCCACCCTGAGTCAGCCCCACCCAGCAGCTGCCCAAGAAGAGAATGAGGTGCAGCATCCCTGCCCCTCCTCCCTCAGCACCACATCTGGTCCATTCATCATTCTTCTATCACTCACAGTCTCCCTCTTCCTGCTGCACTAGTCCTTACCACCACTCTGTCAGAGAGTCCAGATCGTTCTCCTCCATGCACATCCAACCCAGGTTCTACATGCCAGCCAGAGTGACATGCTAAAACACAAACCATACTACTTCTCTGCTCAAGACTCTTCAGTAGCTTCCTTCTGTCCTCAGCAGAAAGGACACGGACCTTTGTGTGCCCTCACCATGCCCCCCATACCCTGGCCCTGCCACTCCAGTTTCATCACATGTGGCTGCTTGAGACCAAACCTTACTTGGCAGTTCAGGATGAGCTGTTTTAAATCTCTGTGGCATTTCTGGACTCCTTCACTCTATTGGATTTACCCTTCCTGCCAGCACCTACTCAGTTTTCAGTATCACTTTTTTTGTGAAGACATTCCTGAGTTTCCTTCAATGGACCTGACTCTTTTATCAGATGTAGAAATGGTCTTAGAGAAAGGAAGTGACCACTCAAAGTCACAGATGAAATGTGACATGGGCCTTCTATCTTAGACTGCTAAGGCTGTCAGAATACACAAAGTGGGCCCTGACCAGTGTGGCTCAGTTGGCTGGATGTCATCCACAAAGCAAAAGGTCGCTGGTTTGATTCCCAGTTAGGGTGCATGTCTGGGTTGTGGGCCCTGTCCCTGGTTGGGATGTGTGCCAGAGGCAACTGATCAACCTTTCTCTCTCATATCAATGTTTCTCTCCCTCCCTTCTCCTCTCTCTGAAAATAAATAAATAAATAAAATATTTAAAACAGTATGCATACTGGGTGGCTTAAACAACAGACATTTATTTTCTTATAGTTCTGGAGGCTGCAAGTTCAAGATCAAAGTGACAGCAAAATTGGTTTTTGGTGAGGACTCTTTTTCTGACTTGTAGATGGCTACCTTCTTACTGTGTCCTTACATGCCCTTTCCTCCATCTGAGTGCCCCTGGTTTCTCTTCCTCTTCTATAAGGACACCACTCTTATTGAATTAGGATCCCATCTATTCTTACAACTTCATCTCACCTTAATTACCTCTTAAAGGTCATATCTTCAAATACAGTCACACTGGGGACAAGGGCTTCAACATATGAATTTTAGGGGGACACGATTCAGTTCATAACACCCTTCTTGCTGGAGATTCAAAAAAATAGTTCAGGGGCAAAGGGGGGGGTCTTGTGTAGCAAAAGGGGAGAGGTGAGGAGGAACTTGTGGTTAGAGAAGGAGAGGCAGAAAACTAGGACAGTCAGAGATGAGAAGGGGAGGGCTTTCCTGGCACAGGGTGAAGATAAGCAGGGAGGAGCAGCCTGTGCAAGGGAGTAGGGGCTGGACTGAGTGTGAATAGGCAGGCTGGGCTGCAGAGAGAGGGGTGGGTAAGGAGGAGGATGGTGAGCTCAGACTGTCTTGACCTTGGGGGCAGAGGAGAGCAGATCTTCTTGTTTGCAGAACAGGTAGTCACAAAGGCTGCTGCCACTGTGAGGGCTCATCACCTCTCATCTAGTCCTCACATCACCCTTCAACCCTTCAACATAGAGAAGCACACCCCCATTTTGGGAAGTAGTGAAACTAGACTCCTAGGCAAATTTTCTGGCAAGTGGCAGAGCCAGGACTTGAACTCAGGCATCATAGACCCCAGTCTGGGGTCTTTCTTCAGTTCAGGGTCAGGGCGAGGACAAGATGAGTTGCCTAGTTTGCAAAATTTAGGAAGGCATTTGCACAATCCTGAGGGTGAGTATCTCCTTGTTTCACCCTTGCCTAGCTCAGTGGGCCTCCTCCTTTGTGGAGACCCCCTCTTCTTTCTAATCTTCTCTGCAGCAGAGGCAGGAAGCTGCAATGACTTGCAGCCAGGCTTGGCTGTTCTCCTAACCAAGTGGGAGGTATTAAGTTAATGGCCCTACAGGTGAAATCAATCTAGTTAAAATTATTGCCATCTCCTTCCCTTGCCCACTTTAGAAGATAGTCAGGCAGCGTTATCTATTCTCACTCATCTTCTCAGTTCGAAGTCCACTTTTAACCACTGGGGCCCTGGCATGTGACTGGTGTGGGGCTGGTAGAGAGGGGTGAGGCCAGCTGTTGTCAGAGGCCAGGAATTGCTCAGGACTCATGGCTGAAACCCCGAGTTCCAGTCCTAGCTCTGCCACGTCCTGACTGTGTAACCTGGACAGTTTTTTAGGATTCCCTGAGCCTGCTTGGGTAAAATAATTTTGCCCTCTCACCTCCCAGGCTACAATGAGAGGCTGATGTGAAAATTCTTTAAAAACTAAACAGGAGAACACGAGTGAGGTAGAACTGGAAATAATAATCACTATCACTTTTATAGTACTTACTGTGCGACCCTGAAACCACACCATCATCCCAATTTGGAAGGTACCCAAGGCTCCAGGAGTTAGGTAGCCTGCCTAAGGGCACACAGCTCAAAACTAGTAGAGCCGGTTTCAAAATCTGGCAATCCAGCTCTAGATTGTGCTCTTACCCACAATACTAGTTTTTCTTCTGGGACCTTCACCATTTATTCTAAGATGTTAATTAAGAATAATCAAGTGCTGATTTATTGATAATAGCCATTTTGACAGATGTGAGGTCATATCTTATTGTGGTTTTAATTGGCATTTCTCTTGTTATGGAAAATAATTCAGAAAATAATGACTCTGGCGTGATTCGGGGTAACGGAGTGAGGCTTTATTACATGTGTGGACCCAGAGGAGGCAGTCTCCAAATTCTGGGCCCCAAACCTTGGCTGAGCAGGGCTTTTATTGCTCTCTGGATGCCCTATCCTATGTGGCAGAAGTAGGAGGTACAGAAGCTGATGCAAAAATAACTCTAGGGTTGAGGTGTCCTTATCGGAAGCTGGGTGTACAGAAGGCAAAACAGAAGTTATGACTACCTAACCAAAACCAGACGGTTTGGCGGTTTCTAAGTAATTCAAACAAAACTCTTTCCCAGTTCCCAGTTCTTCTTCTGGGTCACCTTGTCCTAGTTTTTTCTTCTACGTTCCCCCCTTTTAATGCTGAGACATATTATTATTCTTAGTATCAATAGCTAAATTCGGGGTTACTGTCCACTTGGGGTAGTCTATTATAATGGTGTCTCTGGAGAGAAAGGATTTTTGCTATTGCTTTTCTAGTAACTGTAGTCTCTATCTGTTGGACTAAAGTCCAAAGCAGGCATGAACCAACTGTAATAGCTAGGAACAATAATAATAAAGGGCCTATTACTGGGGCTAAAACTGAGTACATGATAGATTGCCACCAAGGGGTGGATGCCCAAGGTTGGTCCTGGTTCTTAATCTTGTTCTGGATATCCTGGAGTTTGTGGATATTTTCTTCTACCAAAGCTGTGGGGGGCTGTACTCTGGTGAAACCGCATGGCATCTCCTCCCTCTGGCAAAGTTTATAATCATATAAAGGACAATGGACGAAGGTCTCATCTTCTTGTAACTACTTCCGGCTGGACATGGACATTGTCTTACCTACCCTTGGGTCAGGGATGCCCTGAAAGGGAGGGGTGCAGCACAGAGGGAGTCCTTCCTGTAAGGGGAAGGACTTTACAGAATCCTGGTCAGTTGGCAGTCACCAGGAAGCTGCAGGCTTGATGTCCAAAGGCTGGCATTACTGGACAGTTGGCATTCTGGTCAGGTTATATTCTGGAGGAGATAGATTTGAAAAGAGAATTGGAAGCACAATTAAATCATAACCACTAAATGACCAAGGCAGGGTCTTAGGTAAAGAAATGGCTTATCTGGAGGAAGGTATATAAGGCATGTTACACCTATCCAAAACTCTGGTGGCCCAGTATACTTCACTGGGGCTGAGGGGACTATATTGGGATTTCCCTCCTTTCAAATATCTGGGCCCTTTCTGTCTAAGCCATCAAGACAGAAAAGGGCAAATTAGTTCTAAAGTGAAGCCCACAGACTGCCCCAACCCTTTACCAACCCAACTACTTAGTTCAGTCAAACCGTTGAGCCTCATGGGGCGATGATGAAAATGGGCTTCTCAAGTGAGGCCTATATTGCAACCAATCACCCAGGTAATGAGGTCAAAGCATATGCCCTATGAAAATAGAAGAACACACAGGTTAATTCATACAACAATCCCCAAAACAGTCTCTGTGTCTGTGAGATGGTCCTGTGGGAAGACACTCAGTTGCAAGGTCCTTCCTGCCTGTAATTGTACATCCTTGGTGACATTACAGACCCAGTTTCAATTTTCAAATGAAAGCAAACCTCCAAGACAGTTAGCTGCGCCATTCTGATGTCT
>PVKU01007405.1:15625-88076 GCA_004027475.1 Anoura caudifer
TACAGGGACTACTTTGGGTCCTGCTTTTAATTTTGACTGTTCGTTTGCATAAACACACCAAGAGCAGCCTAGATCACCTATGATCTTTAAGTCTGCTTTGCTGGAACTCACACAGGGAACCCTTAGATTGACTTCTCAGTCTGCCCCTCGGGGCACAGAAGCAGAGCCACACATCTGCCATCTGGCTTCGCCTGTACCAATCATTGCACTCAAATCCTTGAGCCTTCCCTTGTGCCTACAGGTTCCTTTTAGCTATCTTTCAGGAAAGCAACCTTTGTTCCTTCCCTGGAAAGACTGGCACAAACCGCACAACCAACCAAAGTACCAGGCTTTTTCTTGTGGGCTTTCGCTAGCTTCGCATGTCAATCCCAGTTCCTCAGGGCTTTCTGGTGACAACCAGAACCCATACATGCCTCCTTCAGGTGTGACATTCCAGTCAGAGTCTTGGTTAACAAAACCACTATTAACTAGTCTTATTGGTTTTATGCAAAGAAAACTTATATCATCAATCACTCCATCAGAATGCCAAATTCTGGAGGGATCAGGTAGGGAGAAAAATACAAAGTGTGAAGGAAAATCCTTTTCCTTCTAATATCACCAAAATTGCATCTCTATGCTTTATACATTCCATTACTAACTAACACCACATAATTCCTTCCCAAAACTTTCACTTTTCCATTTATCTTTACAGTTTCCCACAGACCTTCTGCAATGTTCACAAACCTTCTAATCTTCCTTTTCCTTGTTCACTTTCCTACAGATTATGAAGTTTCAACCTTCCCTGGAATCCTCAATTTCCTTTTCAGAGCAGGTACAGAGCAAAATCTGCAACAATACACAGGTAGAGGCATTCTCTTGCACCAGTGCATCCATTGGTGCCTCACAGAGACATGCTCTTTCAGGCCCAGTCTCTTGGCAGAGACATGCTCTTTCAGCTCAGACAGAAACACATCAGCCCCAAATGACCCTTCCTGGGTCCCAAGTGACAAGGACATTCTCCCCAACCGGTTACAGGCAAACTTAAATTAGGTCTTACAGATATAGGGTTCTGCTCAGAAACAATACCCTACTGAAACCACATTCCCATAATGCCAGAAAAAGTGCAGTTGAGGTTTTTTTTCTTCCAGGTTTAAAACTTTCACATCCTTTATACATATTCCTACACATCCAGATTTAACCATTATTCACTTTTAATCCTAGTTTCTTTCCCACACTGGGAAGGACTATACTTAAACTTAGTATGCAGCAGCAAAAAAATCTCTAGCACCACTGGTACCTTCCACTAAAAGTCCCTAAATTTGCAGACACATCTTGCAGTTTTCCTAAAGCTTAGTCCTTGCAAACACCTTATCTCCGTTAAAGACCTTCAGAACCAGAGCCATCTGTGTCCTTGTCCAGCTAGGAAGCTGGTTACAGCATGTGGCCCATGAAGGCTGGTCTCCTATCCCAAGGTTAGCTTATCTGCCTCCTGTAGGAGGATTACTATGGCTGCTATTGCCCTCAAGCAAGTGTGTGGGGGGGCAATCCTGCTGCAACATTGTCTAGCTACTTGGACAGATAGGCTACAGGCTTGTGCCAAGGTCTGACCTCCTGAGTCAGGACCCCTAGGGCTACCTTATCTCGTTCATGGGCAAACAGGGAGAATGGCTTGTCAGGGTTGGGCAGGCCGAGGGCTGGAGCTCTGACCAGGATTTCTTTTAGTCTTTCAAAGGCACTCTGCTGCTCTGGTCCCTAGTTGAATGGGGCAGTCTCGGCCCCCCTTAGGGCCTGGTACAGTGGTTTAGCTATTTCTTCATACCCTAGAATCCATATTCGGCTGAATCCAGCTGTCCCTAAAAATTCCCAAAGCTGTTTTCTGCTCGTGGGTCTGGTTTGCTGACTGATCACAGCCCTTCTTTCAGTTCCTAATGTCCTTTGACCCTGGCTTATTCGGAAACCTAGGAACCAAATCTCCTTTTGGCAAATCTGGGCCTTTTTCTTTGACCTCTGGGTGGCCTGATAGATGGGATGTTTTGGGGTCTTTGCAATGAGAACCTGTGCTTGTGTTTTGGCGGCTGGGCCTCCGCAGCACATTCAGGCGCCTTTCCCCTGCCCGGAGGCTCCCCACATTTCCTCCCCTTATGGCACAGACAAACAAAGGGTTTCAGGGCTCTCTCACTCGCCTGCCTGGCCTCTCCTCTCTTGAGGAACTTAGGTCTGTCTTAGCTAAGGCTGCCCGCGTAGAGTCCGGGTTAGCTTCCCAGCCATTATGCCATATGACAGACCGAGGAACTGCAGGTTAGGGCCCACTCATGCTCCGTAGGCTGACGCCCATGGAGCCACAAACACATTCACTCTCTTTCACACACACAAATTTGCAGAGTTTATTACTTTTCCCTCCCCGAGAAAGGGAAACCTGGTCTGGATACCTGATGCCACTAGGACCAGAGTTCCCTCCCGAGAGAGGGAAACCTTATCTGGATGCCTGAGGCCACTGTGGCCTGAGAGGGTGATCAGCCCCCTTCCTGGTTTCGGGTCCAGTCCCCGGGGCACTTACCGATCCGGCGCCTTCCAGACAAGCCTCAGTCAGCTTTCCCCACCTGCCCGGGTTGAAGGGCAGCTCGGAACCCCAGGTGGAGGCGAGCCTCAGCTTTCCAGGACCTGAAATCACTGGGGAACGTGCTTCCCTCTGGCTGCTGGCTTGCCCTGTCAGTCCCAGCCGTCTTCACCAGAGGCAAACAGCCTGCTCGTGTGAGTCGTTTCCCAGTCAGGGAACCAAAATGTTATGGGAAATAACTCGGAAAATAATGACTCTGGCGCGATTCGGTGTAAAGGAGTGAGGCTTTATTACACGCGTGGACCCAGAGGAGGCAGTCTCCAAATTCTGGGCCCTGAACCTTGGCTGAGCAGGGCTTTTATTGCTCTCCAGATGCCTTATCCTACATGGCAGAAGTAGGAGGTACAGAAGCTGATGCAAAAATAACTCTAGGATCGAGGTGTCCTTATCGGAAGCTGGGTGTACAGAAGCCAAAACAGAAGTTATGACTATCTAACCGAAACCAGATGGTTTGGCGGTTTCTAAGTAATTTAAACAGAACTCTTTCCCAGTTCCTGGTTCTTCTTCTGGGTCACCTTGTCCTAGTTGACTTTTCTTCTACACTCTGATGATTAGTGACATGGAACATCTTTTCAGATGTCTATGGGCCGTTTGTATGTCCCCTTTGGAGAAGTATCTATTCAGGTTCTTTGCTCATTTTTTATTTGGATTGTTTGTATTTTTGGTGTTGAGTTTTATAAGTCCCTTATAAATCACCCCAATAAATTCGATAAAAATGAAAAATAAAACTTATACATAAAGATTAAAAAAAAAAAGAATAATCAGGTGCTTACTAAACCCAGACACTTTACTTAAAGCTTTTTCATTTGATTTTCCCAAGATGATGGAAATTATTCACCCATTTTGCAGATGAGAAAATTGACACTTAATTATCTAACCACTATGCTCTACAACTGAAACTAATACAAAATAATATTGCATGTAAACTTTAATAGGAATAAACTAAAAAATACAAAAAAGGGGAGCATATAGCTAGTGAGTATAGAACCAGGATTCCAACTTCAGTCTGTCTTAATGATAACCACCATGATGACATTGGAATGATATTCATACTAGTAACAGTTATCAGCTGGATACTGTTCTCAGGGTCAAGATCACCTGCATTCTCATCTTGGTCCTGCCTCTGATCTGTGTGTGAAATTTTGCAAGTCCCTTTCCTCTCTTGGGGATCTTGTATTGGGTCTTCACAGTCTCTCTCTGGTTCTCAGGTCCCCCCGGCCCTTGCAGGTGGAGAGACACCAGGGCTGGCAGTGTCAGGGCAGCTGGTTCCCTCAGATGGAGGCATTTGTTATCTGTACATTGCAAATATTTATATGTCTCAACTTAATTAGTGAACAAACATAATAATAATTTAAAAAGCTATCCTGGAAAGGGAATTGCTGTTGGAAACAATTATTTAGACAAAACACCATTTGTTCCCAGATCTTGCTCCCTGCTGGAATGGTGGGCCATGTGTTTTGGTGACAGATGCCTTTTGACTGGGGTTTTGGAGCATAAGCAGCTGTGAGGGGTGGGGGATGGAGCTGGAGCACTCTTAGCTGACCTCTGAGGGGGGTTCCTAAGGTCTCCCAGAGGTGGGGCACTCTCTGCCCATCCTGCAACCCTGGGGACCCCAGACCCTGGAACAAAGCTAACCCCTTAGTCCTGATGTTCCCCATAGACTTTGACTCAGTTGCAGTCCTGAGATACCTGCCCAAAGTCACTTAGCAGATGGTGGCCAAGCCAGAACTAGAATCCATCTCTGAGTCCTTTCCATGGTGGTGGCCTATGATCTTCTGAACCAGTGACATGGTCATCTCACCTGGCTTTAGTATCTGGTATCTTGTGCCTGTCCATGCGCAGGCCTTGTCAGGACTTACTAACTCTTCATGTCCTGCCCATGAGCCATGGTCCTACTCTCACCCTCTAGCCTGGATGGATGCCAGGGTGTTGGTGCTGGTTGTATGGCCCAGCAAAACAAGCATACGGGGAACAGCAGCATAAGAGGGGCTTGAGTTGAGGTTTTGGCCTTGGTCATGTGATTTCCTTGCTTGTGTGTGATTAGTAGGTATCTCTATTCACCAGCATGTCTTGATCTCAGATTCCTTGTTTATAGAACAGTGAGTGCAGCAATCCCTCTTTTCTGTATTCTATTCACAAGGGTGCTGTGAGGATCAATTACATGAAGAAATAAAAAGTGCCTGTGAACTAAAGTTATAAAAATATTGTTAAAAACAATGGCCAACATTTACCAAGCACTTCCTATGTGTGTGTTCTTTGAGGTATTAACACTTGCTGCTGGAACACACAATCTCTGAATCTCAGTGGGCTAAACAACAAGGGCTTATTTCTTGCCCACCATAGTCACAGGTTGGCCAGGTGGCTCTTGGAAGCAGTTTTCTAACCTTCCTTTCCTGGACCCTTTCCCTTGCAGCCTCCCTGACAGGGGTGAGAGAAGCATGGATGATGCATGGTGGACTGAGGGTCAAGACTGGCATTGATAGGCCTCCCGGTCACATTCCATTGGCTGGAATTCAGTCCCATGGTTCCTCATGCGAACTGGGAAGGGAAGTCAAGCTGTGTGCCTAGGAGGAAAATAACCTGTTTGGTGGCCACATGACATTGTCTCAGCTACAGTGTGCCATGCACCTTGTTAATCCTCAAAAAATCCTCTAAATGGTATTACTATATATTTTTTCCAGATGAGGAAATAGAGACTCAGAAGTCAAATGACTTTCTGAAGATGTGAAAATAGTGGGAGGGTGGTGATCTAAATTCAGTCTGTCTGGCTGCACAGTCCCTGCAATTTTATTTTATTTTATTTTCTCCAGAGAGAACTTCGGCTACAAGTGGAGCAGTTTTTAATTCATGTAATTTATTCAGTGCTCACTATGGACTGAGCACTGTGCTATATCCAGTAAAATGTTATAACTGTTCCTTTTCCTCCTCCCCATGCCTAGACTACCATTATTTCCCCAGCAATTCTAATTCTGTCTATTTTTTAAGGTTCATCTTCTGACTGTTCTGTTCAGGAAGTTTCCCCTGATTGCCCCTGGGAATCACTGTTTTCTGAACCTCTCTTAGGCTAGCCTCAATTCCAGGAACTAGTATACAGGAGAGAGTGAGGCGCAGAGTGGATCCTTTTTTTTTTTCTTTCTTTCCAGGAATTGACAGCTAAAGTTTATGGCTTAGAAACAAGACACCAAGCTCTCACATTTTAGAGGCTGAGAATCAGGGTAGCCACACTGCTGGCTGAGAGGCTCCTGGTTTAGAAGACCAGTCCCACTCTGACCTCTTCCCCCAGAAGAGGAGGTACAGAAGAGGGAAAAGCTGCTACCTCCCATCCCATGCTCTTGGAGGAGACAAAGGATTTCCCCTCCCTGACATGGGCCCCAAGGAAAGAGTAGGCTGCCATTCTGTTTCTCCATTTAAGTACCTGGCCTGGCTTTGGGGCAAGGACAGCCTCCCCACCCAAGTCAGGTCTAGAATGTACTCATAGGCCTCTGAGTGGAGGCCCACAGAGATTAGATGAGATTAGGGACCTCATCAGTAAGAACCTGAGGCATTGAATTGTGAGACCACACTGGGGGTGTCAGCTGATGATGAAGCAAATCTCTGTGAGGATGACCAGAAACTGCTTGGGGAGGGCTCTATCTGCAAAGTTTATGGGCACCTCCCCTTTACCCAGAAAGAACCCACAGACAACAAACCAGGTGAGAAGAATATCTCATTGTGAGCTGTCACACTAAGTCTGCTACCTCTTGCCTCCCTCCTCACACCCCAATACAAGAGCAGTAGAAGGGGGCCAGTGTGAGTCAGAGAAAACCCTATCCCTTCCAACTACAGCTAGATGCTTGAGCTGGGTTAGAGATGGGGGTTGGTGAGGGAAAGGAAATGTTATGGGTGGTGTAGGAAAAACTTTGAATAAATGTAAGAATAGAATAATAAACCCTGACTTGTGTAGCTCAATTGGTTGGGCATCATTGCACAAAACAAAAGGTTGCTGGGTTGATTTTCATTCAGGGTGCATGACTGGATTGCAGGTCCCATCCCCAACTGGGGCACATTCAAGAGGCAACTAACTGATGTTTCTCTCCCTCTTTCTCCCTTCATTCCCCTCCCTCTAAAATAAATAAATGAATCTTAAAAATAATAAAATACTAATAAATATGATTGAGTTCTGATGAACTCAAATGAGACTGTTCTCGTGACTGAAAGTGACTTAAAAGTTATGGCCTTAGACTTAGAGTTTGTTAAGGCAGCCTCCTACCCAGCAGGAAAAGGGAAGGTTCAACAGGGCACAGTTGGTAGCAGTTATTAGAAAAATAAAACTATTCCAGGTTTATACTCCAGTGAACTAAAACTCCATAGCAAATCAGTTTCATACTTATCCATTTAGCTACTATTTGTTGAGCTTCTAGTCTTTGCCAGATAATGCTCTTGGCACTGGTGATTCCAAGATGTTTACCCTGGAGGGGATACAGACCAGTGAAAAAGGAACCGTTCAGTATGGAAACTTCTATGAGACAGGATGTTAGAATCCAGTGGGGTGTGCAGCAGAGAGGAAGTTAGTTATGGTTGTATGTGGCAGGACAGAGCATGGGAAGATTTTCTGGGGTCTTGAAGAATGAGCAGGAGTTGGGGAAGAATATCAACATACAAAGGCACAAAAATGCTTGAAATAATGGGATACATTAGGAGAACTGTGAGAAATGTGTTTGAGCAATGCATAAGGAGTCTTCATTACTACTGTTTGCTTCTTACTTTCATTTTATCGCCTTTGCCAAACTGGACTGAAAGATCCTTTGAGGAATGTCAATGTCAAATCTCAGTTTTATCCTTTTACTACAGCTAGCATAGGTGTACATGTGTAATATGGAACTGCTTTTCAGTGGAGATGATCCAGCAGAAGTTGCATGATTCTCAGGGCTTGGGGAATCCTGCAGTGGGAGGGAGGTAGATAGGCCTGTATGTGGCTTAGGGCAAGTCACCGTTGGCTAGGCCTTAATATACCCTTCTGTATGTAATAAAGTCGACCAGATGATCTCTAGAATTAGCTTGAAATTAGCCTGAATTTAGAATTTGGGAGACAAGAGCAGTGGATTGGAAGTCAGGAGACTTGGTCCCTAGTTCCAACTCTGCCATTGGCTTAGTGTGTGACCTGTCCTTAACCTTCCAAGCCTCAGTTTCCCTATTTGTAAAATGCAGAAGTAGCACACTGTATCTGTAAAGTCTCTTTTATCTCCAACCTTCTATGCCTTCCTCACTAATTTTATTTGACTTTGTCTTGGCCTGGTATCCTTGCTCAGGAAGACCTCTCTTTCCTCAATATTCTTCAGATGCATTTTCAAACTTTGTGGGGTAAGGAAGGAAGATTAGGTCCATGAGAGAGGGTATTTGAGTGAGGCAATGAATATTTATAACAGACGCTCCCACCAGAGGACACATTAAGTCTTGCAGCATAACAAAACTGAATTACCATGAAATAAACTTTCTTAATTAAACAAATTAAATTTCTTCCCAGTATGTAATTTAGAAACTCTGATAAACTCTGGTTGGAAAGGTTTGTTTTAGCCTTAAGCTGGCTGCGATAGCAGGAACATCTGGCTGGTCCTGAAAAGGCCTGTTGAGGCTCCGGGCCGTGGGGGCAGCACTATGGCGCTATCCACGGTGCTGAAACAGCCTCTACCTCCAGGCCTCAATAAAGAAGGCAGGCAGGCCAAGGCTGGTGGTGCTCAAGGAGACACGGTATTTGAGGACGGTGTCTCCCACTGTAGACACGGTGTACTTTCTCTTCCTATGCTTGACAGCAGCTACTCAGAAGTTAACCATGTATTCTCCCCACCACCATAAATCCACTAGAGTTTGAAAATATGCCATGACTTTTCTTATGTTTACGAAATCCTGGACTCTCATAGCTGGGAGGCATGGCCTGGTTCAACTTCTTTATTATAAATAAAGAAAAATGGTCTTCACAGAGCTAAAATGACTTGACCTAACATCACAGTTGACCCAAGTGACAGAACTGAGATTCAGGCCCAATTTTCTGACTCTACATTCAGTGCTCTTTTCACTAGGATATTCCTGTAGACAGAGAAGCCTTTGAGGGCAGGGGCTGTGTCATGCTCACCTTTATTCTCATCTGGACTCTATCTTAGTGTCTGGAAAACTTTTTGAACAAATGCATACTTGTATGCTCTTCCTATTCCTCCATAGTCAAATACATTCATAGCAACCATACCATAGTACTAATTACACTAACATAATCCTTTACATTTGTAAGATTATTACATTTGACAAAGTGCCTTTGTTTATCTAATTTGTTCTCACAATAATTCTGGAGGCAATCATATTAGTTCCATTTTATACCAAAGGAGATTGAGGATCAGGAGTCTAGAGGCTTGTTTAAGGGCATGTGGAGGGTCAGTGAAGAATCTGTGAGTAGGGCCCAGCTCTCCTGATTTCTAACCGTAAACCCAGAACAGCATTTAGCAATTAGGTGAAGAAACATAAGGGTGTATATGGCTCTCCCCTCAAACTACAATTCGACTGGGGAGATAAGCTATACCATTCAATGCGCACAGGAAACAGGATATGGATGAGATGGTGCAAGCTAAGGCCTGGTGAGTGGCACAGAGGGTGACTGCTCTGGTTTCAGGACAGGAAGTAGCCCCAAAGACCTGTGGGAGATTAGACAAGTCCTCAAAGAGCAGGTGAGAGCCAAACTGGCACTGGAGTTTGGATGTTATTCTGATAAGTAGAGAGAACACTATTCTCATGAAAATAAACCATTTTAATGTTGGAAGAAACTTAGTGGTGATCACCTCCTACCTCTTCATTTTATAGATAGAAAAACTGAAATAGAGAGATATGAGGGGCTTGTTTAATATTATAAAGCTGTTTATGGCAGACTGTTATGTGTAAACACTGGGAATACCAGACAGGTAGGGAAAGTTCCTGCCTTTGGAAGTTTCCCAGGCTAGCAGAAGGAGGGACATGGAAATGAGTAGGTGCATTCAAGTGTCATAGCAGTTATGATAAAGTCTCTGTGGGGTCTAGTGCAGTTGCAAAGGAGAGATGCTCATCTAACAGAGTAGCACACTTATTGTTCAAAAAACAATGTCAATCAAGATCAGGAATAAAATGCTGAAGTTCATCTCTGAATTTCTGAAGCCCCTGACTAGAAGGAATTTCTGCCTATGAGTGGCTTAATTTGGAACAAGGAAGAGAAGCAGACACTGAATCTGGATTTGGAAGGGCTGAGTTCCAGTTCTGGCTCTGCCTCTTTCTGACTGCGTGGCATTGGGCTTGCAACTCACTTCTAGGAGCATCAGCTGTTTCATTACAAAATTGAGGGAGGAGCTACTTTGCCCCTGTTTCAGGGTTGTGGGAATGATCAGAGGAAACATCTAAGTGTAAGTGCTTAGTTAATTATGAAGTACTAATGCAATGTATATGTTAATTGTTATTCCTTCTGTAAAGAAGCCAAGCCTCTGTGTAGAGCTCGAAGCAGAAGAAAAAGTCTGGAATATAGTTGAATCACCTCTCTGGGCCCCTGCTTTCTTGTCTATGGAACGAGATGATAACTATTCAATCCACTTTACAGAAATGGTGTAAAGTGAAAAACACTCATGATAATCAAATGATAGGTGCAAACAAAAAGCATGACTGTATTCCTGGATGGGGATCAGTGATTGAGTAGAAGACAAATCCAGACTTGTTACTGTAATCTCATATTTGTACCTGAATCCATTTACAAAGTGCATTCACAGCTATTATCCTATCCAATTCCCTCAACAGCTCTGTGAGATGAGTCTGGAGGGATGAGCCTATCACAGATAATTAGCTTCATCTCACAGATGAGAAAACTGAGACTCAGAGGAAGTGAGGATCCCAGAGGCTGAATCTCAGTGTAGCCTCAGAGTCACCTTCCCTCCTTCCTTTCTATCCAATCCCCAGTTTCCTAGTGCTCAGAACTCTCTTCATGCAAGTCAGTTTGGAAGACAGGCCAATGCCAGGTTCTCTTGAACTTCCTCCTTACCTTGGGGAGCAGTACTGGTCTTTTTATCCATTCAGTAACTAGCCCTGGGGGTGCTTGATAAAATAACTTTCTCAGAAATGGGTTGGAAGTCTCACCTGCATTGGAGCATCCCTGCAAACTAATAAACAAAGCCATTTCTACTTTTTTCTTTATTCAAATTTTCCAGAGAGGGACTAGTACAGCTGACACACTCCTGAGGATGCTTTCAGCTGCTCAGGCTGTCCCAGCCAAGACATGCTCTTCTTTGTTCCCGATCTCAGTTGAGGACTGCTCTCCCCATGAGGCCAGCAGGAACCTAGGGGTTATGGTCCATTTCTCTGTTCATGTGCCTCCTTTGCCAAAAGGCTCCAGTGGCTGGATTAAGCCAGTTACCATGTGTGTTTCCTTCCCAAGGAAGATCCTAAAGTAGAGAGAGTTGTATTTTGGGTTTTGGGACATACTTGTATTGTGTTTTGTTAGAAAGTTTACTGCAAAGAATCTTTTCCACACTACAGCCATGGAAGTTTGGGAGACTCTTCAGTAGGGTCTGAATATACAGAATCTAGGAAGTGGGACTTGGCTGTCTTCTCTCATCAGGGGCAGGATCTGGGTTTGAAGTATACAGATCTAATTAGGAGGGGAAGGGATTATCAGGACCAGAGCTGGGCCAGGCACAGGAAACACTAATGCCTGCCTCCTGGGGAGCTATTATTGACAGATGATTATCTTCCAGGGGTAGCCCAGACACCCATTCTTTCAGTATATTTCCTTCATCTTCAGGCTGTGTTGGGAAGGGGTCTTCTTTGGGCTCCCAGATCCCTGAGCTTCTGTCTGTTCCAGCCCTTATCACACTGTGCTGGTATTATCTGTGCTAGTGACTGTCTCTCTCCTCTAGACTCAGCTCCCTTAATGCTGTTTCTGGTTCTTCTCTGTATCCAGTTCCCAGCACAGGGCTTGACAAACAGTGGATCTAGCACTATGGTTACGAGCAGGGACCAGACTCCTGTGTTTGATTCCCAATCTGACCACTCGAAGCTGATGACCCAGGACCAGTCACATAACTTCTTTCAGTCTTCATTTCCTCATCTGTAAAGTGGGAGTAATAATGGTAATTACCTCATTGGGGTGTTACAAGGGTTAGAAATGTAAAGCATTTTTAATGGTGTCCAGCACAGGGTAGGCGCTATGTAAGGGTTGGATATTATTATTTAAATCCTGATTCTGTATTTTAAGTCTTCACTTTATGTAAAGCAGGTCCACCTGTATTAGGAGGTATAATTCCATGCCTCCCTTCCCCCCAGCCTAGCTGTGGGAATGAGTTCCAACCATCTGGGGCTGGAGGGCAGGCTAAGGCAGATTGAGCAGGAGAACTTATAATTGTTTTTGCAAAATTTGACCCTTAATGAAGTCTCTGTGTTCTGTGACATGAAATGCAATTAGATTGACTCCTTTCTCTATCCCTAATCTGCTTATATGACACTCATCACCTGGGTCCAGCAGATGCTGAGAGGCATTAATTTACAGCAGGAATGCCTTATGAAGGCTGATCCTTCACAGGCCTTGGTTGGTCTGTGTTGAGTGGCGTGCGTGGGAGGGGAGGTGGAGGGCAGCCAGTAGAGAAGGGTGAGCAGAAAGTACCAGAATGCTTCCTTCCTCCTGGGGAGGCTATGTGTAGGTGAGTCCTGTGGTTATATCCAAAGGGCACAGCATCTGGCACTATATAGGTGCTTGTTAAATAAAATGAAATACACCCCAAATTAATCTGGTAAGTGAGGAGTCCTGGAATGCCCTTTGGGGTCTGGTAGTCTTGGCCCTGACACTTACTGGTTGTGTGACCTTTGGGAAATTCATTTGTCATTTAAACCTCAGTTCCCTCTTCTGGAAAATGAGGGGCGTGACATTTGTATTCTCAAACAAAACTAAAATCAGCATTCTTAAACAAAAGCAGATTCTCAGGCCTCACCCCAGAGTTGAATTAATTGGGCCTGAAATGGGGACCTGGAATCTGTACTTCTAATAAGCAAACAAGGTAGTTGTGGCATGTGGGCTACACTCCATGTGAAGAGACTGGTTCTTCCTGGATTTAATATGTAATGCGTCTGTAAGTTTCTTTAGAATAAATCACAAATCTGACCATATTGAGCCCCTGCTTAAAACTTTTCAGTGGCTAATTTTCTTTTTCAGTCATCCCTCCAGCCATCCCTTTTGGCAATCATTAGGTTGTTCTCTGTATCTACAGGTCTATTTCTGTTCTGTTTTGTTTGTTCATCTTTTAAAAGAGTCTACATATTCACATATAAGTGAAGTAATATGGTATTTGTCTCAAGTCTTCAATGAGTTATGTTGTTTTTAGTATAAAGTCCTACTTTCTTTGCCTGGTGCTGGCCCCCAGCTCCATGTCTGGACCCTTCTTGAGCCATTTCCTCTTCCATGTAGTATTCCAGCCGCACAAGGACTGTTTGTGTGTTTCCCACCTCCACCCCTCTGTTCAAGCTATTTTCCCTATCTGCTGCATTCTCCCCCTTTCTTCTAAGGCCTTACTCCATCTTACTTCTTCCTGGAAGTAGGGCACAACCTCTCCAGCCACAGGAGTGCTGACACTTGGGACCACTTGCTGGTTTTGGGCAGACTGTCTTGTGTGGTGAATATCTGTGTCTTAGAATCACCTCACTGTGATCCTAGTAGACTATAAGCTCCCAGAGAGTGAGGTTCATTCATGTCTCCCTACCCTCTGCTTTAAGGTAGCAGAACATCATAGACATTTAACGAACATCTGAAGATCAGTGATACCCTCCCTGTTAGAGTGTGGGACCTTGGGCTCTGCATTTGCTGGTTGATGTTCCATCTTGGACTGAAATAGTTTGTTGCTTGTTTCTTAGCTGGGAAACACCTTGTAAGAGACATCGCAGAATAAAAGAAAATTTCGTAACTAGCAATGTTATTTTTGCTTCTGAATTTACCATCCTAATATCATCACCTATTAATGAGAACAATGGACTGTTTTATAATTTGTTAAAACTGGAAACAATTCATAGTTATTATTTAATGATATTATAAAGTGTTATTATATAAGTTAGTAATAATAATAGCAATACTTTCCCATAGTTAAGGAAAGTGTGCTTATGCTCAGATGTATCTATTTAATAGACAAAATGTAGTTAAGGGGTGTCTGTGGAAGATGAGTTTACGGAGCACTTCTGGGAACTCAAAGCTTCCCCTTCTGCCTCCTTCAACCTGGGCCACACAGCTGTCATTGTTTCTTCATGTCCACAGCATTTTTATCTAAATAAATAATTATGATTTTTACTTAAGGAGCCTGGGATGTCTGGGAGACAAGCTGACCCAGACACTGAGGGGCCTCATGGCCCCAAGAGGCTAGAGAGGCAGCTGCAGCTCTGCCCTTAGCTAGATGAGCCAGACCTGTTCCAATTAAAAGGGCTTTTCAGAACGTGAAGTCTCAGACTCTCATTTCCCACTATTTCCATGGCCAATCATTATGACTTGGGGAAAACAGCTCTGGCCTGGGGGTCAGGTGACTTAGTCCTAGTTCCATATTCATCTCTTGCTTGCTAGACCAGTGCTTCTCAAACTTGAATTTGCCTATGAAGCAGCTGGGGTATCTTGCTAACATGCAGATTCTGGCTCAGAAAGTTGGGGAGAGGGGGCTGGGATTCTGCATTTTTAATGAGCTCTCAGGTGATGTGGGGCCATACTTTGGGTAGAAAGGAACTAAACTATGAGCTTTCCCCTCCAAGTGTCATCTTCATTATCTTCAGGATGAAGGTGCTAGATGTCATGATCTCTGAGGACCTGTCCAATTCTGATTTTCTGTGATTCTAGTCAATAATAACCATGGCTTTTGTAGCCAATGTTTGTAGCAGCTTTATTCTTAATAGCTCAAATACTATAAAAAACCCCCAAATGTCCATCAAATTGGTGAAAAGATAAGAAAATTGTGTTATACCATCCAACGGAAAACTACTCATCAATGAAAGGGAATGAACTAATACATTCAACAACATGGATGGATTACAAATATTTCATGCTAAATGAAATAAGCCAGGCACAAAAGATGATATAATGTGTTAGTCCATTTATATGAAATTCTAGAAAAGGAAGACTAAGGACTGAACCATGATCAGTGGTTGCTACAGGCCATGAGAAGGAGGAGGATACTTGATTGAAAGGGGCACAAGCAAAGTGGGATGAAAAGGGTGAAGGAAACTTTCCATACTATGATTGTGGTGGGAGTTACATTACTGAACACATTTGTCAAAATTAATTGAATTATACACTTAAAATTGGTGAATTTTATGCTATGTAAATTATACCTCAAGAAAGCTGACCAAAAAAAAAAACCCCCTCCAACCTCTACCCCAAACCCAAAACCCATAGCTACTATTTATTGAGTATCTGCTATGTGCCAGGCATTTTACAGAGGTCATTCCCTTCTTATTACCCCTCAAGGTAGGACTATCCCTAGGTGAGGAAACCTAAGCTTAGAGGGAAACTGGCAGCTTTCAAAGAAGAAGTAGGATTTGAACCTATGTCTGATGACTCCAGGATCTGGGTCACTTCTGGATGGCTGCCTTGGCTCCACATCACGCAGTTCTTCCTTACAACCTAGCGAGTTCTAAAAGGTATCAGAGGGTTATGCCTGACTCCTAGCCTCTCTGCTTGGGACTTGCATTTTAACAGGTGTTGTTATTTTGTGTCCCTCTGTTGAGCATGGTACCCACCTTGGTTAGAACATGTCTCTAAAGTGACATTTGCAGACTGGTGGGTGCAATAAATCATTAACACACACATTGTTTTATCTCAAGATAAAGAAGAGCATATCCTAATTTTTAATTAGGATATGCTCTTCTGAGAGCACAGTGTCTGGGGGAGTGGGCCCAGTAGGGAAGGTGGAGTTCCCAGTTAGCTGGCATGGACAACACAGCCCCAGTGACCCATCACAATGCACCTGGGAGGCTGGGATTATTATTTTCTTTATTTTGCAAATTGAGAATCTGAGACTCATGGTGATTGAAGAACTTCTCTGAGGTCACACAGCTTGTTAGAGGCAGAAGCCAGGCTTAAACACTGTTCTGCAGCTTTTAATTCTATACCATTTTCCTTTTCTATAAACAAGGGAAAGACAGAGCCCTGTCCTTGAAAAGTTTATAGGGACACAGTGGCTGGCTCATGGGCATGAAAGAACACCAAAAGAAAGAGGCTATAATCCTATGAACTCCATAAAGTGGTTCAGAGTAAAGGGAAATCAGAGGAGAACTGAGCCAGGGAGGGCAGCAGTAGTTAGGGAAGACTTCCTGGAGGAGGTGAGGGTTGGGTAGATGAGACATGGAGGTTGAGTACATCTACGGCAGGCAGAGGCTGAGGAGTTATATTTCTTACCACCCCAAGCTCCCTAGGAAGATCTTGCTCTGAACCATAAGGAGAAGACCTAAACCACGGAGAGAAAACTTGGGAAGTGCTAGGCTTGGATTCAGCCAGATGGCTGGGAAAGGTTTCCATTGTCCTTCTTCCTCTAGTTTTGTCTAGAGGGCTTGTCTGGGAAGGAGTGGCAGAAGGAAGGGCATCAGTCATACATACATGGGCAGAAGGGAAGTAGAAGAGAGTCCTCTGGGCCTTCCAAATGGTCTGCCTCTCAGCATTGCCAAATGGCTCACAGGCCTCCCCATTCAGACCAGACACAGATCCTGCTGCTCCAGTGGCTCCAGATGTGGCTGGATATTACTCAGCCACCCCCTCTCCAATCCTGACCCTACCCCAACATGGGTGCAAGCCACTCTTCTGGGTACCCAGGAGGCTTGTCAGCTCCAGCAGCTGGGGCAGGATTAATAATTGAGGCTGTCTCCTGAGCCCTGCGTCCATCAGGGACCAGTCTTCCTGATGCCTGCTATTATTGTTCTCTGATCAATTAGTGGGGAAGAAATGAGGTCAGAGAGAGCAGGTGTGGGCTTGGCTTTGTTTTTGAGGGAGAGTTAGGCTGGACTGGGGCTAGGGTGGGGTGGTAATAATGAGGAGACAGCTCTTTTAGGGCTCTAGGCCATGGGCAGTAGAGACGAGAGTGAACTACAGCAAGTACAGGGTTTTTAGCTCAGAGGGTTTGGCCTCGCTGTTGCCAAGAGATAAAAACAGCATTTGGAAAACATTTGTGCTCTGGGCTGTATAGGGCATTGGGATGGGCCCATTAGCCACTTAATGTCCTGGATAATGACCCACAGCTTCCGAGAATGTCAGCTGGAAACCCAGACTCTACCAATGCCGTGGAAACAGGCCAGCATCCTTGGCCTCATGTTCAATGCCCTCCCCATCTAGCCAACCAACCTCACTCACTTCATCTATAACCTTCCTCTAATTTGGTTCTATGCTCCAGCAGCCTGAGCATGTCCTGGGCTCTCTTATTTCCCTTCCTTTGCTTGAGATGTTGCCCCTTTCTGCCCCACTCTGTTCCATCTCTGCCTGGTGAAATTCCCTTCATCTGTTGTGCACCATGTCATATGCCAGCTTCTTTATGAAACGTTCTCTTCTAGCCCACCTCAGAAGTTGTCTCTTTCCTCTGACATCCAAGGTGTGACAACATTTTGCATTATACTGAGGAAATTTGAACTTGTTCTCATCTTCTTCCCCTGCCTGAGAGCACTGGAATCGCAGAAGGCCGTGACTTGACAGCTCTGGACTGCTGGCCTTGCCTATACTTGACTATAGTATAGGCAAGTATAGAAAACCATAACTTGTTCATCATGCTTTCTGGCACACAGTAGGTCCAAGCAACTGTTTGTTAAATCAAGTATATTTCATTATATAACTGTAAATGCCTACTGAATGTGCAACTGCATTTACCATTGATAACTTTGTACTTGCTATTCCCTTTGATTTAAGTACACTTCCTTGCTTTTCTCTCTAGCAAGACTCAGCTCCAACTCAGGTTAATCTGTGCTCTCTCTGTATCTTTTATTCTTGTCTGTAATGGTGTGATTCACACTGTGCTATGAATAAGACAGCCTTTCTCCCCTCCAAAGATGTACAGTTGGCAAGCCGGCAAACAGCTATAGTGCAGTCTTCAAAACTAGGGATGACTCTAAGACTCCAGGCATAAAGAGGGTTAGTAATAAAAGGTTTATCTTCTCTAAAACCAGTGCTGCTGCTATGTTGCACAACTCCAGGGGACACCATTGCCACTGTGGTCTAGGTATGTGGCTCCTCCTGGGCTTGCACAGCGCGCAGGCTCTACAACCATGCCTGCAGCCCTGCTCCAACCCTTCACCTGCAATCCCATTCCCCAGAGGGAACCACTGTTACATCTCTTCTGTGTCATCTCAGATACAATATGCATATCAAGCATTTGTGTGTATCCTGTTTTACAGAAATGGAATTATGTAATACACAATCTTTTGCATCTTGCTTTCTTAATATATCTTGAAAGTGCTAGTAATTTCCTATCAGAACATCTGATTGACTTGAAATTCAATTTGGACAGCTATTACTAAATATCTCTTCAAAGACTGAGAGTTTTCTAAGATGAGTAGAAACTGGTGAGGTAAAGGCATGGGCCTAAGAAACAGCATGAGGGAGGCATGGGGGCTTGAGAAAACACAACCTGTTTGGGGGGACTGAGTCATGTTTTGAGGCTGGAGTGCAATGCAAACATCTTTGCATGGTGAGTGACAAGGCTGGCCTCTGTGAGGCAGTGGTCAAGTCACTCAGGATGCTGTGGGTTGGTCTAAATCATGGCAAACTATGGCTCAGTGGCCAGCTGTGGCTCACTGTTTTTGTAAAATACAGTTCTACTGAAACATGCCACACCCATTTGTTTACTTATTGTCAATGGCTGCTTTTGCTATCATGGCAAAGATGAGCAGTGGCAACAGAGTACATATAGTCCACAAAGCCTAAAATATTAGTCAGACTAGCCTGAGAACAGTGGCAGGCATTGGAGAATTTCAAGATAGAGAGGGACATGGTCAGCTTTGCATTTTCGAAAGATCACTATTGCTGTGCAGAGGGGTTTGGGGGGAGTTGTTGGAAGAGCAGGAAGGAGGCTGGTGCAGTGATCCAGGTGAGAGATGATGGGAGTAAGGCAGAGGCACTAGGAATGGAGAGGGGAGGGTGGATTTGATGGTTCTTAAACAATGGCTGGCTGCCTTAGTGGGAAAGGTCCACCTGAGAAGTCAAGTATATTTAGGAAGATGCTATGTTCTGGTGTTGACACATGAGACAGACAAATCAGGCACCCAAGGGTCTCTGATTCTGTTCTGGCTGCTGGTGCCAGTGCTCAGGGTATGGCTTTCCCTGACCCGGGGTCTCTGGTCTCTCTTGATTTGAGGGACCAGCCTCCTTTGACCCTTAAAGTGGCATCAGCAAAAGGAGACCTACAGATGTCTTATGAGGCTGTGCTCAATTTTATCTTCTGTTACAACATAAATTCAGCTTTGATTTTACATTTAATCACCCATCTCTTTGATTTTCTGCCCATTTAAAAGTTCAACATCAAGATGACTCAAATGATCTATGAAATGGTGGGGAACTTGGGCTGATGGGACAGATCAGACTGCTAAAAATAATCTCCTGGCCATCTCCCACAAGAGAATACTTTCTCTCTGAGCATGCAAGAGTATCCCATTCAAATCAGAAGGGTTAAGTATAAAGAGCAGATGAAGAGCTGGAAACAATGAATCACTAGAATTTAAAGGGTAGTGACAATTGAAATCAGCATTTCCAGGAGTCAGTGACATAGTCTCAGAAGCACTATTGTATGAGTCATAAGAATTCTGTCCTAATGACAACACAACACAGAGCAGTTGTCCAGATAAAAGCAAAATTAAAGAACAAAGTTTAGAAGGACTTCGGTAGTAATTGTTCTGACTTTTAGAATGGAGCAGTCTGGGACATCCTCTGGATACTTCAAGATTGACATAAACTACAGTGAAGCAGAGAAGGGAGAAGAAGAGAGAGGAGGCAGAGGAGAGAGGACAGAGAGAATGAAGAGCAGTGATTAAGAATAGAGATGGAAAGGAAGAATTGAATATGTTCCCGTGCATAGGAGATGCTCGTGAGCTATTTACTGTGCTAGGAATTCCACAACCATGACTCATTTATGCCTTGTAATAACTCTGGAGTGTGGGTAGTATCATCATCACCACTTTCTGCACCAGGAAACTGAGGTTCAGGGAGGGCGAGTGACTTCTGCAAAATCTCCCAGAGAATAAGTGATAGAAGTGAGGCTTGAATCCAGGACCATCTGACTCTTTAAACTGTGTTCTTTCTTCTGTGCTCTACAGGGCTGAGAGTGGGTAATGGTTAGACTGGGGCAGAAGGAAGAGAAGTCAGGGAGGCAACAGGGCTGGAGGAGGTTCACAAAATCCAAGTGCTTGCCAAGCCCAGCCACTCATGCCTGAGCAGCTGGCTGATTTTTCATAAAATAAAAGAAATCCCTGAATTGAGAAATATGTGTGTCTCCTAGATTGGATTGTGCAGTGAACAGTAGCCAGAGCAAGCAGTAATCCATCACAGCCTGGCGTTGGCAGGTGGAACTGTCATGAAGGTGACCTTGGGTGGGAAGCCAGGGTCCAACCTCTAGCTGCCTCCTGGGAGTCTGGGCATGGGATGGAAGGGAATGGGGTGGCAAGTTTCCTCCACCCTATTACTGAGCTGTTTTCCTCTGTTTTCTTTTCAGCATTTTACATGCTACACCAATGCTGGTCAGGAAGCAGCTGGCCAGGTCCCAGGAGCTGATGATGGGGCTGAGCCTGGAGAGATGGATTGAGTGGGCAAGCCCCAAAATCTTACACTGAGACTCACCTCATCAACCCTTGTGACCCCAGACCTAACTATTTTCCTTTGTTGGCTGAGGGTCCTGGCATGAGGCTAGTCAGCATGAAATGGGCCCTGGAGGGCATCCTCTTACCCAGGAGAGGTCAGTGGTTAGGGATGCAGGTGCTGTAGTCAAACAGACCTGAGTTCAAGTCCTGATGTGTTTACCTACTTATTATCTGTCTGACATGGGCAGGTTGCTTAACTTCCTAGTCTCAGTTTTCTCATCTGTAAATGGGGACTTTTAGTGTGCTTGGGAGAAAGAAATAAGATAATATAGGTAAAGCCATCAGTTAAATGCCTAATGCACAATAATTGCCTTGACAAAATGATAGTTAATTTTAATTATTTTCTTTATTTCTCAGGGTCACCCTGTCAAATGGAAATAGTTTATTGTGTTTTGCAGAGAGCTAGAGGTGTGCCCCTCTGTGAATCTGTGGGTTTAGAAAAGACAGAACAAAAGGCTTGTTTTCTGGAACCCATGTAAGCTTTGAAATCTTATGATCTTGTGCAATGTTGTTGGGCTTTCTGGCCTCCTGAATTCTTGGCTACCATAAACTAAGTGCACCATGTTCTAGGCACTGCATTAAGGTCTTTGCAAGCATTAGCATCATTTAGAATATCACTGAATGCTGTAACAAACAAGTCCATGAAAACATAATAGAAACTTGTTTCATCTCCTGGTAAAGTGGTGAGTCAGAGACCCAGGCTCCTTATAGACTATGGGCCTGCCAAGTTCAACATGTGACTATAGGAGCACCCTCGTCTACACCCAGTGGCAGGGTGGGGAAAGAAATGGAGGTTTTTGAGTGTCAGGTCAGAAACTGGCACACATTGCTTCTACACACATTCCATTGGTTAGTACTCAGTCATTTGGCTTCTCTTAGTGACAGGAAGGCTGGGAAGTGTAGTCTAGTCATGTGCCCAGAAAGAAGAGGACTTGGGTTTGGTAAAGAGTTAGCCAGTCTTTATCACACATTATCATTCCTCATCATTCCATTTTATTCTTATAATAAGAGAGAGAGAGAGAGAGAGAGAGAGAGAGAGAGAGAGAGAGAGAGAGAGAGAGAGAGAGAGTTTTTCTTATCCCTTTGTCTTAGCCAGCACCTTGTCATAAATTCCTTTTTTCTTTTCAACCTTCCAACATCTACCTGGCCCTTTAACCTTGATACTCTCACTTGATCCTCCTTTTCTTCCTTTCTTCCTCAATCTAAATTCCCTCATTCTAACAACTTCCTATAGGGTGCTGGATATTAGCATAAGACTCAATGCATTTGTGAGAATTTCTCTGTAGTATATCGAATAGTGGATGATGAAGGTTATCTACAATAATAGGCAACACTTATTAGGTGCTGATGTTGTCCCTGAAATATTATACGCATTTTACACATATTAACTCATTTAATCTTCACAACCATTTACAAGACAGGTTCCTATATGGACGTAAAAACTGAGACACAGAAAGGTTAAATAACTTGTCCTGGTCATCCAGTGGTGGGGGCCAGAAGTAGAATTCAGCCAGTCTGACCCAGAATTTGTGCTGTGGACAATATAATTATTGAACAGTATTATGAGTCAGGCTCAGCACTAAGTGCTCCACATGGACTAATAACTACAAACCTATGAGGAAGAAATAATTGTCATCATACTCACTTTATGCATAAGGAACTCAAGGTTCAGAGGAGTTAAGTGACCTACCCAAGTTCACATAGCTAGTAAGTGACAGGTCTGAATGAGACTAAAGCCTAAACTCTCAACCACTACACTCTAAGAATAATAAGGAGATGGGGTCATAACCATATTTTCATTTTCCACTGGATAGAGAGACTTATTTTACAAGAGGAGAGGGTGAGTGATTAGTGTGTCATTTTAGGTGGTTTGTGTATATTTAAGAGAGAAAGAGCAAGCACCAAGGGTGTGAAGGGCCCTCCAGTTTGCTGAATGTGACAAAGAATATTGAGTCCTTCTGAGTCCTATTGGCATTCTTGTACCCAAGAGTCTAAATGGCCTTGCAGAAAACTTGGTGCATGTTAGCATCCAACATATCCATATTCAAATCCCAGATTTACCCTTGATCTTGAACAAGACTGAACCTTTGTGTCTCATTTTTTTATTTCTAAAGTGATGATAATAATGCCTGCATTGTAGGGGTGTGTTTGTAGTATCCTTTATAGATCTTGGCACACAGTAGATGCTTAATAAATGCCCTTATGTGCCAGCTGAGAGGTTGTATGGCTGGCTTGTTATAACAGGAGAAGATGGATAGAAAGCAGAGGTGCCATCTTCAGGTGAGGTGCAGCACAGTCCTCCTCTAACGATAAGGAAACAGGCTGAAGACTGAGGGATTGCCTCTCCCAAGGTCACACAGCCAGTTAGTGACAGCAGCAGGACCCCTGACCCCAAAACCCTTCTACAGCTCAGCCTCAAACACTGCTCAGCCTTTGGATTCCATGCTTTGCCATCTTCTCTGATGGGTCGAAAGGCAAAACAGGGCCCTCAAGAGTCACCCTGATCCACAGATTCCCTTGTTGAAAGATAAATAGCAACTGAACCTTCTGCAGTGACTTGGAGCTACTTCTTCTTTTTCAAGGGGATTACAGTGGGTGACTCAGACAGATAGCCATGGACTTGAAGCTATACTATGGGGACCCAATAATCTTCCCCAATTTTTGTTGGCTAAATGAGTGAAGATTAAGTACCTCACGTATCAAGTTTCCCATGTCTCTCAGATGCCTTTGAGGTTCTCTCAAATGAGAAGCTGAACTAGTCCTGTTGGTTGAGTCTGGCTGATGTTCTCCCAAGATGGTGCCGCCCACTCATATCCCTCACCTTCCCTAGTCTCTATCTCACGGGTCACTCCATGCCCTGGCCTGGCCCTCATCCTCCCTGATCAGGCCCTGGCAACTACCTTTACTTGGCCTCCTTGTCTTCCTCTTGGTCCCCTTCAACTTACTCTCCACACTGGAGCCAGAGTGGATTTTCTTGCCATGGCACTCACATGTCTAAAAAACGCTTTTGGTTTTTCTCTGTCAACTGAATAAAATCCCCAACTTGTTGGTTAGGCCTATGATTCTCACTCTTCATAGTCTGAGCCCTGCCTGTCCCTCCTCCATTACCTTCCACATTCCCTGCTGGCCCCATTTCCTCAACATGCCCACACATTCCAGGTTCCAGGCCTCTGCCCTTCCTGTTCTCACGGCCTACAGTGCCAGTCTCCCCTCATCTACCTGGCCAAAGCTCTGAGGCCTAACCAAAATACATCCCCCTTCCTAAACAGCCCAGGGCCTCTTTTCCTGGACTCCTATCATGCGCTGCATGCAGTTCTTTTATAGCACTTGTCTCATTGGGTGGTAACTGGTGTTTACCCCACTACCTGGCTCCTTAGTTTCCCACAGGGCAGTATACTCCTGGAGGACAAGGCCTTGGGTCTCCTTCATCTACGTGTCCAAGTCTAATGGCTGGGCAGTACAAATAGACCCCTGCTGATTGCCAAAATATTGAAATATTTTTATACTTGTTGGCAGTAACTGTTTTGCCCTTTCCTCCAGGACCATCAGACTTCCTATGGTCCACCAAGTCAAGAGTTAGCACTTGACATAGCAGGAGGCCCCTGATTGGTCAAACTGGTTGTTATATTTTTAATTTTACCCAGAGAAACCTTTTGTAGGGAATGGGCCTGCTCCAACATTCTCTACTAGACAAACACCCCAGGTTCCTCCCAGGTCTTGACTTCCAGCTTATGAACAGCCTCAGTGTCTACGGAGGCCTTGTTCTCTGGAAAGTAACAGAAGCTTTCTCTACAAGATGCCCAGATCTGAAAACATGGATAGTGTGGCCCTCCCCTGGGGCTTTAGCTTGGAGGCAGGTGCTAAAAACTTTAGGTTTCAGGCCACAGGCTGCAGCTGGGAGGGCTGGATAGCTCCACTCAGTTATGGAACCCATACTGCGTGCCTAGCAACAGGGGAGCCCAGGGGCTCCAGAGCTTCATCAGGGTGGACCCTGCTGCTTGGTGTTCATAGCCTGGATGTGGGGACAGACAGGTAAACAGACAATGACACATGGGGTCATAATAATAATGATTTTATTGTTGGTTGGATCAAATGAGTCAGTATATCAAATGAGTTTGTATAGATAAAGTACCTTGCCCAGCACCTGGTACTGAGTAGGTGTTTGCTGCTATTATGTATTATTATCATGTTTATTGTTGTTTTATCGTCATCTTCTCTCCTTTTGAGATTGGAAGCTCTTTGGGGACAATGGCTATATGTAGGTCTTCCCTGCAGCCAGGGCTGGCCCAGGGCAAGACTCACAATGTGAGTTCTGTAAGGGGAGTTTTTGGATAGAACCAATGAAGAAATAAATGGAAGGACATAGAAGGAGCCAGGTCCCTGCTGGCTACCAGCTCCCCAGGTCCCATAGAGCTGGCTGGAGCCTCAGAGGCTAGGGCATGAAGCAGGCCCAAACTCAGCCACGGCACAGAGACTTGGGGCCTGACAATCTATTTGTTATTAGGATAATAAATAAACAAGTCACTTGTCAGCATGGGGACTGGCACGAGTGCCTTAGAAGAAAAATGCCGCCTCTGAAATAGACAAATATTTACCATTCTCCAGACGAAGTTGTCAGCCCTGTTAAAGGCCTCCAGGGCTTAGAATTAAAGTGAACGTTAAGATTTTTTTTTTATCCTAATGGGAGTATGTCAGTGTACTTCTTCATAACAAAGAATGTGAAATTGCCTGTCCTTGAGCACCGAGGATGGTGCCTTCTATCCCGCTAACACAGCCCTTTGGGGCAGGGGTTGTGATAACCATGCTACTGATGACTGAGTGAAGTGACTTGGTAAAGGCCACGCAACTGGTGGCAGTTGGGCTGGGAGTTGAGCCTGACACCTAGGCCCAGGCTCTCGGCGGGAGTTTCCTTAGCTCAGTAGGAGAAGTGGAAGGCAGGAAGACAAACTCCTCTTCCCTGATGACCCTGGGGTCACTTTTGTTCCATGGTACAGACGAATGGGGCCCATGTGGGACTGGGCGCCTGAGTGAAGGGTCACAGGAGCATGGAAGAAATTATCTCAGTTATAATGCAGCAGGGCGTCAGAGCTGGGAGGGGCCTCAGAGTCCTTGCACAGATGGAGACCAGGGTCTGGCCCAGCCCTAATATGTAATCTGCTGTCTATGCAAGAATCAAGTAACACGCTCCCCATTTTACAACTGGAAAACTAAGGTTTGGAAGACTGGCAACTTGTCCAAGACTACATGGCCATGAAATGGCAGCCCCAGGGTTCCAAGGTAGAGTAACTCCAGATGGTACAGCAAAGCCCACTTTGCTTTTGAATTCATGATCCGCAGCTCCCCTCCCAATATTCTGAACCCCGGAGCTCCTTTTGTTTTCCCAACATGCAATGTTTTGAATTTCAACTTTATCTTACCTCAGATGAGCCTTCACCTCTGTGCTGCATCCTGGGTTTAGACAGCCTTTATTTTTTTCTTCTAGTTTGAGACTTTTATGTGAACATCAGTTCCAAAGTTCCCTTTACCATTTTCCCTAAGGTTTTTAGAGCCCCATTATAGAAAGACTCTGCTATCCCAGAATTCCAAGGTGGATATGCAGATTAGGTTTCCATGGCAACACCCACCCAGCTACAAGTGGAAGGTGGCATAACTTAGAGGTGGAGCATACAGGCTTTATCCTTAGAGAAGAGTTGGTTTGAAGCTGGATCTACCATTTCTTTGCCATATGACCTTAGGCAAGTTATTAACCTCCCTGAGTTTCAATCTCCTCTTGTGTAAATTGGAGACATAGTAACCTGTCCCACAACAATAAGAAATAACCTTCATAAAAGGGCAAGCTGAGTGCTCTCGGAGAGGCAGGAGGAAAAGGTGACTTTATGCCTCCTGTCAACACACAAATAGATGTCTAGCCATGGCCTGGAACCCTCCTAGTACAGCGGGGACATCCTATTTCATCTGTTTTGTTTCTTCACTGTCTTTCCCTTTAGGCTTTAAGATCTGTGATTGACTCCAAATCTATTATCTGATTCATTTAATCCTCACAACATGAGATGGGCCCAGAGAAGCAGAGTGAAGGGCACAAGGTCACACAGCCAGGCAATGCCTGAGCAGGTCTGTGGACCTGGGTCTGGTGGAGCCAATGGTGCCTTTCTGATAAGTTGATTTGTTAGAGCCTGAGCGATACTGGAATATTTCGGTAGAACATTCTAAAGCTGCTGAATATTTCGTTCAGCCAAATGTTGTTCCAACCTCAGCTTCTTTTTGCTAACAAATTCACAATTTGTTATAATTCAGAATTTGTGAGCTGGCCTGAAATTTACCTTTGCATTTTCCAGGAAAAGTCTTAGCAAAAGTAAATATTTCTGAAGAAAAAAATTTGCCATGCAGATGTTTAATTGATACTGAATATATTAACATGAAGTGCCCATGGCAAAGAGTCATATTCATTCACACAAGTGAGTTATTCTAAGCATGGATTTGATGGGCCACTTGCAGAGATGTGAGGCACAACCTATTTTTTTGCTTTCATTCTATAATTCACACATTTCTTGTCAGAGTGTCTGAACGCTTGCTCACAGTCAGCCACACTAATTCTGATTATTTCTTTTTCATGTGCTTTTACAAGGGGATGGCCCCCTGTCCCTGCCCAGCACTGTGCCAAGTGGTGAAGGGGAAGCATCCTGGAGTCCAGGCGCAGATCCCCCATTGCTCTGTGTGTTCTCAAACAAGTTATTTAACCTCTCTTGGTATTTAACTGGTGTTCCAGTGTCTCTTTAATTTGCCCACAACTTACTTTTATAGCCTTAGCTCCCACTTATAATCCACATATCCCTTAAGCCCTACAGTCAAACAGGCCCTACTTCCCATTCCAAGAACATGCCTCATGCTTTCTTGCTTCCTCCTTTGCCAAAATGTTCTTCCCTTTTTTGCCATTAAAATCCTATGCACCTTTCAAGACTCAGATGAGAGGCTGTTTTCTCCATCAAGCTTTCTTCCCAGTTGCTTGTGAGCTTCCCCATCATCTCTCTGGGGAATTTTAATCACATTCTACCCAGTGTTAGAGTTCTTATACACATGTCTGTTTACTATTTCTAGATTGTAAGCTCCCTGAAGGCAAAGCTAGTATCTTCTATATCCTTCTAAATCCATACTGCAGACTTGGGGTGCACGGTTTTAAGTGAAGGAGCTGGAATTCATATTTGGTAGTTTTGACTACAAAGCTTCTGCATCCATATGGAATAGATAAAAGAACCTCAATTTCACTGGCTTTTAAATGTAGATAATATTCTGTGCTTTGCATTACTTGTAAGGATGAATCATAAACTCTGAAATTCTGTCATTCTTTGGAGATTATGGCATGGCTCTGGCTTTTTAGATGAACAGGCTAGAAACTCAGCAGGAATCTACTAGCATATCTATATCAGGCACTTCACCTTGGAGCCCAAGGCTGGATCTTGGAGACATCCAGGACTGACCATCTCTCATGCCCGGGCTCTGGAGCTGAGTGGGATTATGAGCTAGTTCTCAGTCAGGCTTCTTATACCTCAACACTCACTTCCCCAATATTTTCAACTCAGTGCCTGTTCAAGAGACCTTGTCTGGCCTCTTCTGTGCATCATGCATTGAGCTAGGCCTTGGGAATACAAAGATTAACCAGACACTATATTTGCATTTTAGGGGGAGACAGATATGTGAACAGAGAATGACAATCTAAGGAGACATGTTATGGTAGAGGGTAGCCCAGCGGTCATGATGGCCCAGAACAGGAGCCCAGGGGATCTGAGAGATCACACTTCCTGCCTCTTGCTCTCTGTGGGCTATGGAGGATATTAACTCATTGTGAGATCTTGGACAGTGAGTCCAAGATTTGCTTTCTGGATTTGCTCTCTGGCCTTAGCTTTCATTCTGCACATAGCAAGGCATCTGGACTCAGTGGTTCCCAGAAATCTTCTCCCACAATATTTACCACCTGATGACTCTATGCTGATGCTGCTAGGCACCATGCCTGTCCTTATCTTCCCTTTCCATGTTTCTCAAGAGAACAGAAGCCTCCTCAGAGGTCCAAGCCCCACAAGGCAGATGTTCTAGCATTGGGGAGTTGACTCTGGGACTTCCAGTGAGGTCCAGGCCTTCTGTTGGTGTTTCAGTCAGTGCCAGACATGGCCAGGCCTGCTCTGGGCACATTGCCTGCTTCCTGCTATTTCATGGAGAGGTGGCTCCCTGTGAACATCGTGCTAGGACCTGGAAGTGCAATAGTGAGCAAAAATAGATACAATTCCTAACCTCATTGGAGTCCACAGACCAGTTGGGGAGCAAGTATTAATAAAATAGTCGCAAATAAATGCATGATTACATTGTGTGATAAATGCTTGAGAGCAAGGAAGATGACCCTAGGAGAACAAATATAATAAGGATTGAAAAATGACAATGGGCTTCGCTGTGTGAAGACATTATCGAGAGTTGTTTTGTCAGAGTGATGGGTTCAGGAGCCACATGCGAACAGGCTGAGGAGGAAGTTGGAGATAAGGAAGAGGAAGTGGTCAATATGAGTAGATGTAGATCTACTCACTCAATCAGTGAGCACTGAAATGGAAGGAACCTCAGACATCTTTCATGGCACACTCATTGTAGAACGGTTACCAAAAGACTCAGACACCATCTTTATCATCCTTTGAACAATCTTGTGATGTGGGATTGCCAGATCTTGTTTCCAGTTAACAGATGAGGCAAATGAAGATCCAGAAAGGTTTTGCATCTTGAACAGAGTATTCACAGCAGAGCCAGGACTGGAACTCAAGTCCCCAAGATCACTGTCCTCCTCTGCTCTGAAGACTGGCTGTTTAGAGGGTATCTGGATGGATGTGGATTATTGTCATCACACTTGAGGTTTCTTTTCTAAAAAAAAATATATTTTATTGATTAGGCTATTACAGTTGTCCCAGTGTTTCCCACCTCATCCCTCTCCACCAAGTCATGCATAAAAGTTCTTTGGTTACTCCATTTCCTGTACTGTTCTTAACATCCCCATCTATTTTGTACCTACCAATTATGCTTCTTAATCCCTACATCTTTCCCCTGATTCTCCCACTCCCCCCCTCAACTGATAACCTTCCAAATGATCTCCCTATCTATGATTCTGTTTCTCTTCTGCTTGTTTGCTTAGTTATATTCTTAGATTCAATTATTGATAGTTGTGATTTTTTTTTGCCATTTTAATGTTCATAGTTTTGATCTTCTTTTTCTTAAATAAGTACCTTTATCATTTCATGTAATAATGGCTTGGTGATGATGAACTCCTTTAGTTTTACCTTGTCTGGGAGGTACTTTATCTGCCCTTCCATTCTAAATCATCATTTCTGGCTTTGCTGGATAGAGTAATCTAGGTTGTAGGTCCTTGCTTTTCATCACTTTGAATGCTTCTTCCCAGTTCCTTCTAGTCTGCAAGGTTTCTTTTGAGAAATCAGCTGACAGTCTTATGGGAACTCCTTTGTAGGTAACTCTGCTCTTTTCTCTTGCTGCTTTTAGGATTCTGCCTTTATCTTTAACCTTTGGCATTTTACTTATGATGTGTCTCAGTGTGGTCCTTTTTGGGTCCATTTTGTTTGGGATTCTCTGTGCTTCCTGGACTTATATGTTGGTTTCTTTCACCAAATTAGGAAAGTTTTCTTTCACTATTTTTTCAAATAGATTTCCAATTTCTTGCTCTCTCTTCTCCTTCTGGCACCCCTATGATTCAAATGTTGGTATGTTTGAAGTTGTCCCAGAGACTCCTTAGTCTATACTTGTTTTTTAAAAATATATTTTATTGATTATGCTATTACAGTTGTCCTATTTCCTCCTTCATTCCCCTCCACCCTGCACACCCCCTCCCACCCACATACCCCCATTTGGTTCATGTCCATGTGTCATAAGTTCTTTATATACTTGTTTTTTAAATGATTTTTTCTTCTTGCTGTTCTGATTGAATATTTTTTCTTCCTTATATTCCAAATTATTAATTTGATTCTCAGCTTCCTCCCCTTCACTGTTCATTCCCTATAAACTTGTCTTTATTTCACTTAATGTAATCTTCATTTCTGCCTCCATCTTTTCTTATGCTGTGAAGTACCCAATGGGTTTCTTGAGCAAACTAGTGTTTTGAACTCTGTATCTGATAGATTGCTTATTTCCACTTTGTTTGGTTTGTTTTCTGGAGTTTTTTTTCCATTCCTTCATTTGGGCCATATTTCTTTGTTTCCTCAAATTAGCAGCCTCCCTTTATTTGTTTCTGTGTATTAGGTAGAGCTGCTTTGATTCCCTGTCTTAGTAGCATGGCCTATTGAAGAAAAGCACACCTGTAAGCTGGGTAGGGCTGAGCCTTGGGTAATAACCAGGGCAGGGCAACCTGTGTGAAACTGATTGATGGAATCTCTGATAAGGCATCACTGCTCTGTGGCTCTGTGTGAGGGAGGGCTCAGAAAGGGGGCAATGCTGCTGCCTGGACTCTAGAGTTTTGTCTTGGAGGAATCTGTCCCCTGGCATTCACCCTGATGCCAGACCCTTTCATTTCTCTCTGTAGGACACTGATGCCCTTCTAGCTGCTGCCCCAGTGCTGAAGCCTACAGAGAGTGAGTCTGCATAAATCCTAAGTTTGTTGTGGACCATTTAAGAGACTCTTAAGATACTCTTGAGAATCCCAGTATTTTTCACTTCTTCAACTTCCAGTAATTTTTACAGTCAGAAGTTATGGGGACTTATCTTCCTGGCACTAGAACCCTGGGCTGGGTGGTCTGGTGTGGGGATGGGATCCCTTGCTTCTGAGGTATCTCTCCCAATATTATCCACCACATGTGGGTGTTCCATGTCTCTGGGTCTCCACGCCTCTCCACACATCTCCATGTCTCTATCCCTCCTACCCCTCTGCATGAATGTGACCTCTTTAATTCCTTGGTTGTTGGACTTCCATATAGCTCGATTTTCTGACGATTCTAGGTGATATTTGTTTAGCAGTCTTGTTGTAATTTTTGATGTGGTTGTGTGAGGAGGAAAGTTGTGTTTACCTATGCCTTCATCTTGACCAGAAGTTCTGAGGTTTCTTTGTTGCTTCTTTCCTTAGGGCTTAAAGATTCAGGACCATGGCCAGCACCCAAACAGCCTCCCATAAACAAATAAGCCTAGAACCTTAGCCAATGGGATCAGCACTGCCTTTGTAAAATTGGTTTTCTCAGCAAACATCAACTAAGTATCAGGTGCTGTGAGAAGTGCTGAGGACACAGAACTGGAAAACTCCCCTTAGAGAGTGTAGGAGCTGTTCTGTGTGGCGTGGGCCCAGCTTCCACTCAGAGATGCATAGGACCCACGCCCATGGATAGGTTCTCCCATGAGGAATCAGGCCTGCATTTGAACCTAGGCCGCTTTGGGACTTGCTTTTGCTAAAACTCCCTCACCCTGAATTGGGACAGCAAGTGCTTACTGTACCTTCCTAAAATCCATGCCAAAAACTCCCCAGTATGGAGTGTAATGGGTTTGACCACTTTTCCCTTTTTCATTTGCAAATATCCTCTGTCAGTGATGTGATTAGTGGCATTGGCTCCTTTGTTGTCTGTAAAAGGTAACCCCCTGAAGCGAACCTGTGCGTAGTAAATGAGGACCATAATGTGATGTGGAGAGAAACTGAAATAAAGGCCTGTCATGGCAGAGGCTGGGGCTTTTGCTCCCCTTGAGAGAAAAGCCATGTTGTCCTTTTTCCTTCACCGGACTTGGTAGTCCATGTAAATATCTTATTTCATCCATAATGATGTGGACACTGTGGGCCAGTGTCTGCATCAAGAGAGCCCACTGTCCAGGCTGGAGAAGACATGACACAGATAATACAATAAAGTGTGAGATGTGTACAGGGGTCATGAGGTCAGAGAAGGCTTCCTGGGGCAGGCTCAGCCTGAGCTGAATCTTGAAGAAGCTACTGAGGGGTTTTATGCAGGGGCATAACAAAGTCACATGTGTTTTCAAAATATTCTCCTGGTGCAATGTGAGAATAGAGAAGAGGGTGAAAGGGTGACTCAGGAGATGAAATAAGAGGGAGTCTCTTTAAGCACATCCTGAAAGGTAGAGCCAATTTTTTCTTTTCTTTTTTTAAATCTCACTTGCAAGAGGAGATGGAAACATTCTAGGTTTTGTATGTTTTCCTTTTGGCATGGAAATTTTCATCACCTTGACTGGCTGAAGCTGACACCATGAGAGAACTGTGTTGCTGGTGGGCAAGAGGGAATTGAAATTTGGAGAAAGAAAGAGGAAGGGAGGGAGGAGAGTTTGACTTGTTGAAAAGTCACTGTGCACCAGCACCATGTGAGGTGCTCTTTGCATGTTCTTATTTAATTCTCCCAATAACCTATGAAGGAATGAGATCCCTAGTTTTCATAAAGAGAAACTGAGGCTCAGAGAGATTAATTAACTGTGGCCTATGGCCACAGAAAATAAAAGGAAGAGCAAGGACTTGAACCCAGGTTGGCAAAGCCCCAAATTCCTCCCATACCCTCTTCATGCACATACTGTTTTAGTGAAGAAGGCTGTGGACACCCAGCTGACAGAGGAGCAGAATATTGGCCCCTGGGCACCCATGCCTGCAGCCTCCTGTTCATACATAAAGAAATAACATGAAGCATTCTTTTCTCAACTCCTAAACCTAAGAGCTCTGGAAGGCCACCAATGAACCCAGGATCTGGGTGGTTTTGGCTTGCTCCTTACCACTCCATAATAGTCCATCTTGCAGAAAAGACTGCTTCTGTGTTCATGGATGAGATCAGGGGTTTCATATAGGTGTCAGTTACCCACTTTGATACCTTGAAGTGCCCTTGGCCCCCACATTTTGGAGGCTGCACCATTCTCTCTGGGCCTTTTGTGGTGGCTGTGGTGGTGTCTGCTGCAGAGCCTCAGGAAGGTTTATGGAGATGGTCACACTCCAGCGCCCAGCCTACTTGTTGGAACTTCCCAGAAATATTGCACTGCAGACATTTTTCCACGCCGTTATGCTAATGGAATCAGGAAAAATCAATTGTCCTTAAGGAACAGGGGAATGAGATGTGCTGTAAATGCCACGGGATGAGTGATTGGTTGATTGCTTGCCGGCGATCGGAGCGCGGTCTCATCTCTACATTATTCTGATGAATTTTTATGGCATGCCTCCTCTCTTGCTCGCTCCCTCCCCCACCCCACCCCCCTAGCTGGGGAAGAAGGTTTATGGCTTGCAGCTTCTCAGTTGATTGAATGCAGCTGGCATTGTTGCAGCAGAGGACAAATAGGTACATTTGCTTTACAGGCTGAGAAAAGTGGGTTTGGAGAAATTGCACCACCATGTCCCTCTGCAACAAAGGCACTCTTAAAAATGCAGATATGTTTTATAAAATGACTTTACTCTCCTTGGCTGTCCCTAATCTTCCTATCAGAAAAAAAGGGTAAAAAAAAAAAAGAAGGTTGAGGGAAAGGAAAGAAATACACAGCTTGCAATTCTGTGGAAATCTGATTTTTCATTCTTATCACAAAGGAAGCTAACGAAGGCATTTCATTAGTATTCATTTTAGGCTGATGTGATTTTTCTCCTCTTTGCTAACATAAAAATAAATAAATAAACAGTCGAACCATGTCTGGGAAACTGCCGATGAGGAGGCTTGGAGCAGAGGTCAGCATTTTCTGAAATGAGTGTGCAACGCATTCAGCAAGGTGGCCAAAAAAAAAAAAAAAAAAAGATCTGGCTCAAATAAGGGCCATCTGGTGCAGGGAAGAAATGGGATTTAGGTGGAGACAGGTCCCTTGGGTTTCAAAGCTGGTGTCCTGGTCAGCCGTAGCAGTTTACAGACGGGGAAACTGTGGCTATTGTTTTCCACAGGGATTTTGCTGAGGTTCTGGCTGCTGCTCCTAAGGCAGGAGCTATTTCACATCTGGTCTAGGGAAGAACTGCTGTCATGGCTTCTTTCCTGTTTCTTCCTCAAGGGCAGCTAACCCCTGCTGAGGGTTAGGGGATCATATTGAGTGAAAATATGGAGGTATTTGGCTGGGAAGGAGAGATTTGGGGACATAGCTGTTGCCTTCATCCCTCCAAAAGGGCATAGTGGGCAGAGGAGCAGGCTTATTGCATTGGGCACCTGAAGGCTAAAGTAGGATCTGTGGTAGAAGTGACAGAGAGGCAGGGAAATCCACCAGATTTGAGATAAAATTTCAGATGGAGCATTTTTTGGTTATATCCATAGGCACATGATTAATATTCCTTAGTGTCAGCATCTACACCTGTAAATTAGAATAAAACCTAATCTCTATTATTTTCAAACTATTGTCAGGTACAGCAATATGCAATGCTGGGAAGCAGGTATCAGTGGTCCCTTTGTAGAGAAGGCACAACCTGGATACAGAGCATGGTAAGTCACACAAGCTCTGGGAAGCAGGCCTCTAGTCTCTGAGGCCAAAGCTCTGTTCCTTCCGCAGCCAAAGGCCTCCCTGTTCAGCTGCTTCTCAGGCTGCTGTGAGGAGGAGGTGAGATTCATGAGCAGAAAGCTCTTTGTTCTTGGATAAAAATTCTTACCCAGCTTGTCTCAAATACCAAGTCATTTGACGTTTTTCCTCTCTCTCGTGGGTTGTGCACTCCCAGAGGGTAGTATCTCTTTATACCCTCTGTGCTTAAATCAGATGTTTCGGCAATTCCTGACTTGCCTTAACATGCCATGTCCTTTGATACTTCTTGGCCCCGGCCTGTGATTGCCTTTTCATGGAACTTTCTCCTCTGCCGTTTTCATTTGGCCAGTCTCTCCCATCTATCAACTGGAATGCCACCACTTCTGGGAAACCTTCCTGGAGACCCCCACAGGTCTCTATTCTCTCTGTGCTCTTGTTGAGTCACTGTGCAATTGTTTGCAGAACTATGATAAAAAAAAGCAGTGGGAATTAAAGTCAGGTTGACCTGAATTCAAATTCTGCCATTGGTGTATAATAATGAGTGAGTTACCTAAACTCCCTGAGCCTCACTTTCTTTGTTGGTCAATGGGAACAGCCATGGTGCCTATCTAAAAAGTCTGTTTGAAGGAGTCAGTGAGAACTGTTTGCAAAGTGATTTGCTCAGTACATGGCACATAGGCAACATTAAGCAACTGAAAATGAATGAATGAATAAAGTTTCTTTCCAATTGGCTAGAAATCTTGATAGAGAGCACTAAAGACATAATGCCCTCACCCCTCTCCATTTTCCCTTAGTCTCGGTTCTCCCTGCATGTCCTGTGAATAATAACTCCATAATGTGCCAGGCAGTTAGTGGCAGGCCCAGGATAGAACTAGGAACCCTAGTCTAGGGCTGTTTTTCATTGTGCCCCGTCCAAATCAAGGCTGGTAGCTTGTGAAGGGCAGGGTTCTCATCTCCCTCACCTGTCTCCCCTGCTGCTGTGCCTCCCACAGGTCAGGCTCCACTGTGGGTGCTCTATAAAGTGTTGTGACAGGAAGGTCATGGACTCGTTGGCAGGGAGATCTGGAGCCCAGTTCAACCCCTGCCTGCCCGTATGACCCCGGGGCCAACAGTTTTCTCATCCATTGTTGGGGATGATAATACTTCCTGCCAGACCTACTGCACTGGGCTATTGTTAAAGAGAGAGAAGGGGAGGAGGAGGAGGAGGAGGTGGGTGCTTGACCAACTCTTATGCACCTAGCCATTGAAAATGATTGCTGCCTTTGCTGTTCTTATTGCCTCTCAAAAGGAAAAAAGTCAGGGTCCTGGAGCCAGTCTCTGTAGAGGAGATGACTCTGCCCTTGAAAGCCACTCTCTCAGCCTGGCGTTTCCTGCGGGTAATTTGAAACTGGGGCTCAGAGAACTGAACTCCAGTTAATGGTTTTCAATAAAGAATTAAGTGCTGCTCGTCAGGCTGGCACTGGGGCCCTGGCTTCCAGGAATGGAGGGGGATAGAAAGCTTTGGGGGGACCAGTTGCATGCATTTAGGATGTGTTTGCATTTTCTGGTCAGTTAGGCAGCCTGATGAAAAAGGGGTAAGATCAGGCCACAGCAGCCAGAGGGCAGAGTGGAGGGCAGGGGGGTGGGGGAGTGGGTAGAAAGGCGCAGACCATGGATTGCGTGGGCTTCAGGGAGGGAGTAATGGTCACCGCATTGGAGCTAGATCAGCTGTTTCATGATAAAAAAAAAAAGCCCATCTGTTGGGCACCTGGCTACTGCCCCCTCTTCTTGGGGCAGCCCCTGTAGGAAGGAATGCTGAAGCTTTTTCTGCAAGTGCTGCCTCTCACATCAGATATCCCTTTCATAACAACACAGCTCTTGCTATAGGCTTTCTGCATTAAAAAACAAACAAAGAAACAAAAAAACCTCCTTCAAACATCATCTACAACCCTAAGGGGTTGTTGTTATTTTCATCACTTCTGTTTTGCAGAGAGAAAACTGAGGTACAGAGGTGTTGAGTAACTTGCCCCAAATCATCCAGCTTCTGAGTGGCAGATCTGGGCTTCAAAACCACATAGTCTGGCACCAAAGATTATGCTGTGTCACCTCTTTGCTATATGTGTAGTATAACTACTATGCTCTAATAAGGTCTCTCCAGTCCGTGTGTCCATCAGGGGGAGGGTCATTAGCTCTATTTCACAGATAAGGAGGCTGAGGGTCAGGAGGGTGTGTCTGGGCAAGGGTGACTAGAGAAAAGAAGAGGTAAAAAGGCATCCAGACAGGGGGTGTGAAGTAGAAAGTCCCCATGAGAAAGGAGTAGGGTAACAAAAGCTTAAAAATATTAGTATCTTCTGACCTTGTACTTCTGTTTCTGGGAGTCTAGCCTATGAAAATACTCTCCCTAAAAGATCATTCTAAATAATATCAAATCATTGTAAGAAATTTAAATACCCAACCATGGGAAATAATTAAAGCGTGGTGCTTATACCTGATGTAACACTCTGAAGCCATAAAAAATAATGATTTTTAAGGCAACGTAGTACTGGAAAATGCTTATGATATAAAATTAAATAAAGAAAAAGTAAGACAAAATTTTCTGAATAAGAAAGTCTCAAGTACGTACCAAGCATATAGGAGCTATACAAAAAGAAAAAAAAAAAAAAGCTTCTGTGTTAAGATGATCAAATTGTAAGCACTTTTCCTCTATTTTTCCAACTTTCTACCATGGATTGCTTTAATTATAGGCAAATTGATGGATTTGGTCCAAGGTATCATTGGATGACCTAGGAAAGGTTTCATCCTTGCCCTGTGCCTCAGTTTGTTAATCAATAAAATGTGAATAAAACCCCCTTCTCTTCAGGATTGCAGCATTTAATGAGATAATGTATATACTGTACCTAGCACAGTGACTGTGTGTAGTCAGTGGCAAAGTGATGCCAATCACTCTGGGAGGTCTCTTCCATTCCTTACTTGTTGTCTTCTGACTTACTGATGACTGTACAGTGATGGTGGGACATCTAGGTGCAAACCTGAATGCCAGAGATGAGGGCTCCTCAGAGTCAGGTACAGACATGTCATGCCACCATCGCCTGACACCAGCCAAAAGAATAAAGGCTAAACTTTCCACGAATGGTCAGCTGGACCCCAAGCTCTAAGGCAGCCCCTGAGATTTACTGTGCCCAGGACATCCCTAAGCAACACATGCAACTAAGCCAGCCTTCCAGAGAGCATCTCCCCAGGACTCCTGATGGGCTATAGAGACTTGTATGGTTCTGAGGCTGCCTGCCAGGGCCCCAGAGGTTATCAGTTCCCTCATCCATTTGTTCACTCATTACTCATACACTTATCCACTCACTCAGTCATGTAGAGAGTCTGCTACTGTAGATCCTTACTGAGTGTTGCCTTAATGTTTACTGGGTGTGGGGGCCCAGGTGTCTGTACCGGAGGCTTTCACTTACCTTAGCATATTGAATCCTTTTAGCTTATTGAATATATGCTCTGCAGATGAGGTTCACTTAACAGAGCTTGGCAATTTTGAAAAGTAAGACATGAGTGTCTCCTCCCATAGTTAGTCAGCTGGTCCCCTCGCCCTACCAATTCTGCCTCCTTAGTGCCTTTTGGCTCTAACGCTTCTGCTTCAGCCCTCAGCTTCAGCCATTCTCTCTTTGCCAGAGTCATTTTATAAAACCCAAACCTGGCCTAGGAGAGTGTTCCAGCTCTTCCACCTGGCAAAACTGACTTCTAGTGGTCTGATCCCCTACCATGCACCTCAACACATAACTACGGCCTGCTTCCCTCTTCTCCTCAATGCCTCTTTGTGACTTTATGTGCTCTTCCTGCTTCCTAGGATGCCTTTACCTGTATGGCAGACTTTTGCCCACCCTCTAAAACCTAGCTCCAATGACCTCTTCTCTTTGCTCCCATACAAGATTGCTGCTCCCTGTCTGTGCCCACCTCCCACTGAGCTGCAATCTTTCCCCACTCTCTTTCCCTCTGGCTCCCTTCCCCCACCCCCTAGGACTGTGCATCTCTCAAGAGCAGGGACCATATCTTTTTATGTCTGTGTCCCTGGAGCTTAGCTCAGAGCTTGGCATAGGCAGGAGGCCCAGCAAATGTTCGTTGAGTGAATTATGGATGACAGTGTGATTTCAGGGTCTCTACCAAGGAGGAACAACAGGGCCCCCTTGACCTCTTGGGAATGGGAAGTGTTCTCAGCTGAATTCTCCTGGCAGACACTTTTCAGCATCACCAGCTGCCTACTCCCTAGAGGCCCTGTCTCTGCTCAGCTCCTCTATGAGTGTAAAAACATTTGGCCATAAACTGACCAAGCTGTGGGACTGCAGCCTCCACATCCTAGGGAGCTTACTCTGATGAAGCCTCCACCTGGACAGCTGGGCATGCAGGGAGCCTTGCCGTCTGGCCCTAACACATCTCAGCCCCATGCCAAGCCTTTCAGTAGCCTCCTGAAGGCTTCTAGTGATTTATCTTTTCTTTATGGTTCCTTCTGCTTGGAATATTCTTCACTTGCCCCCCCCCATCTTTGCCCAGTGAATTCTTGATGGTTCTTTGCTTGGGTCAGGTGTCCCCTATCTTCTGGGCCAGGGGACTGCCCCCGTCACCTGCAGCCTCTGTGGTGCCTCCATGATTGCACTGTTCACACGGTATTGTCATTATCTATTTATTTTCCCAACAGGCCTGGGGGCTCCCTGAGGGCTGGGACTTCATCTAATTCACTTTGGAGTCCCTAGTGCCTGGGTCATAATAGGTGCTGAATGTCTGTGTGGGTACATTGTGCTAGGACCCTTCCTGGTTGTTCTGAACTAAACCACAGTTCACATAAGGTGTAAGGGTGAGGTTACAGTTTATAAGAAGGCACACCCAACTCCTCAGGCTCTCAGGGTAAATAAAACACACTGTTGGTGTAGAGAGCTGAGAATACCCCCTCCCCCAGTGCAGCCAGGACTTGGAGAGAGACCTGGGCTTCAGGACCAACCCTGCTTCACACTGGCTCTGAGCTCTCTCCTCCCCCGGTCAAACATGGTTCCTGATCTCTAAAATGGGAATCACAATGCTCACTCAGCATACCCTACAGAATTACTGTGAGGATCAAGTGTGACAATACCTCTGATGCTACTGCACAAACTATGAAGTGCTGGGCCTTTTACTCTCAGAGGGGGAGCTCAGTGCTGTAACATGGCAATGACCACTAGAGAGAGTGGCAGAGCAGGCCAGGCCCTCCAGGTTAGGGCCAAGTGGACAGGAGGGCCTGCTCTGGGCTAGAACCCGAGCTGGCCAGAAAGAGGGGACACACCGTAGTCAGGCTCCAGGCTGCCCTCTCTGCAGCATTTCTTTCCAGATTCAAATGACATGCAGGCTATGTTTGAAGTGCTAGGAAAACAATCAGAAAAGCTCCCCTACCCCCAACCTGATGGCACAAGGGGCAGGCCTAACTTTACATCTTACTAATGGGGGTGGCTATGGGCAGGGTGAAAATACAGGACCTCGGGATCTTTCCTTTGAGTACTATTTCCCTGTTAGCTCAGGAGCCTGGATTCTAGGGCTCTGAGGCCATTGTTTGGCTGGTATAGGACATATATACTGGCTTCTGGAATGCCAGCTTAGTGGGACAGGGCTGAGGTCTGTGAAGGAAGACCTTCTCCATGGATGCCCGAAACCTGCAGGCTCACAGCCTCTTTGCTGGGGGTGGGGGGTGGGACCAGACAAGAAGGCCAGCTGGAGGAGAGCTCTGTAACCCAATTTGCTGTGCAGAGAAGCCAATCTGTCTGGAAAAAGCTAATTGGAAAGCTGCTTCCTCTAAGCCTGGACCCAGGAGGGCACTGGGCCTGGCTGGGTAGGGGCCCTTGGCTAGGCTCACATCACTTAGTGCTTTGTGGGAGCTGCTCCCAGCGGGAGGGAGAGCACTTAGCACTGGTAATTGGCCAGGCAGGCTCATCATTAATTCATGCCAAATTGTCTTTCTTCTTTTGAAAGAGAGAGAGGAGAGAGAGAGAGAGAGAGAGAGAGAGAGAGAGAGAGAGAGAGAGACAGACAGAGACAGAGAAAGGGTGGGAGTAGGTGGGAATAAATGAGTTTCTGAAGGGAGGAGTCTGTTTTAGGGCATGGCTGAAGCAGCTTCGATTTGGGACAAAACAGACCAAGGATTCATTTGCTAACATGATGACCTGAGCAAGTTACCTTCCTACGGGAGGTCTCAGTTTCCTGGTCTGTGGTGGAGAAAATAACCGATCTATCAACCTCAGAGTGGATTTGAGAATTGAATCCAGATATGAGAGAGGAGTGCTCTTCAGATGATTCAACAGGCCCCATGAGGCAAGGGGCCATTTGCATTTCATGTAATTCTTGATGTAGAGTGTGGCTGGTTTATGTTTATCATCTTTTAAATGAACAGTATTTTTTAATGACTCCATTTGATCTCTTTTGTTGGCTTATTAACTCTGGTGTATTATTTTAGTGGTTGCTTTAGGGTTTCTAGCATACATCTTTAACATCCTGGTCTACCTTCAAGTGATACCATAACACTTCACATAGAATTTATATTAGTGTGCTTCCATTTTTGCCCTCTGGACGTTTGTGCTGACTTTGTCACACATTGTACTTGCAAACTCCACAATGCGTTGCTATATTTTTGTTTTAAAACTTTGTATTGTGCTAATATACATACAACATAAAATTAAACACATTAATTATATTTAACTCTACAGTGCAGTGGTGTTGAGTACATTTCTAATGCTGTGCAACCATCACCACCATCCCTCTCTCCATAACTTTATTTTGTAAAACCGACACACTATACTCATTAATGTTAATAATCTTTTAGAGACATTTAAATAAGAATTTCGAAAGCTTATACATTTATCTATGTAGTTGTCATTTCTGGTATTTTTTATTTTATTGTGAAGATTTGTGTTTCCAGCTGGTTTCATTTCCCTTCTGATTGAAGTACTTTCTGTAACATTTCTGACAGTGCTGTTCTGCCGGTGGTAAATTCTTCCAGCTTTTGTGTGTCTGAAAGAGATTTATTTTGCTTTCTCCTTGGAAAGATTATTTTCACTAGGTATAGAATTTGCTTTCTTCTTGGAAAGATTACTTTCATTAGGTATAGAATTCTGGGTTGACAGCTTTCTTTCTGTACTTTAAAGGTGCTGCCCCACTATCTTTTGTTATACACTGTTTTCCACTTTATTTTAATTCCTCTTTACATAACTTTTCTCTCTTTGATTGCCCTTAAAATTTTCTTTTATTAGTAGTTTTGAGAAATCTGATTATGATATATCTTGTTTTTTTCTTCACTTTTTTATGTTTGGGGCTCATTGAGCTTCATAGATCTGTGAATTTATAGTTTTCATCAAATTTGGAAAAAGTTTCAACCATTATTTCTTCAAATAATTTTTCTGTTCCCCCTCCTCCTTCATGGACCCTAATTATACATATATTAGGTTGCTTGACATTGTCCCGTAGGTCACTGATAATCTCAATTTAAAATTTCTCTATTTTTCTGTTTTATTTTAAATAGTTTCCATGTCAATTTATTCAAGTTCACTAATTTTTTTGCAGGGTCTAATCTGCATTTAATTCAATCCAATCCAATGTAGTTTTCACCTCAAATATTGTAATTTTCACCTCTGGAAGTTTAATTTGTGTCTTTTAATATCTTCCATCACTGTATTTAAATTTTTGAGCCCAGGAAATATAATCATAATGTCTGTTTAATGTCCTTGTTTCCCAATTCTAATGTGTGTGTCAATTCTGGGTCAGTTCTGATTGATGTTTCTCCTTAGCATAAGTCATATTTCTCTGTTTCTTTGCATGCCTGATAATCTTTGATTGGATTCCAGGCACTATAAATTTTACTTTGGGGGCTGGATATTTTTGCATTCTTTAAGTATTCTCAAACATCATTCTGATGTGTAGTTAAGTTACATGGAAACAGTTTGATCCTTTTGGGTTTTGATTTTAAGATTTTCTTTATGCTAGACCAGAGGAGCTTCTAGTGTAGAGCTAATTATTCCCCATTATTGAGGCAAAGCCTTTCTGAATGCTCTATCCAATGCCCTGTGAATTATGAGTTGATTTTTTTCAGGTTAGCTGGTGGGAACAGGCACTACTTCTGATCCCGTGTGAGTGCTGGGCACTTGTGGTCCCTGCCTAAAGCCTTTTGTAATTTCCTCACACACATGCACTTAAGATTTAAGGGGGAACTATCCACAGATCTTTGGGTTTCACTCTCTCTCTCTCCAGTACTCTGTCTTGTGAAGTCTCATTGCTTTGCTCCCCCTGGACTGTCAGCTCTGGGTCCTCAACTCAGGGAGTCCATCAGATCCCCTTGGGTTCTCCCCCCACCATGCTGAGGCTTAGAAACTTTATCAAGGTAGTAAGCTGGGGAAAATGTAGGGTCCACTTTGCTTGTGTCTTATTTCTTAAGGGACATTATCTTTTGTTGACTGATGTCCACTGTCTTGAAAACCATTGTTTCAAATATTTTGTCTGTTCTTTTTGTTGTTGTTTCAGATAAAGCCTATTCCTGTCACTTCATCCTGCCTGCAAGTGGAAGTTCCCAGGGAGGCAGGAAATGGAGAACTTTTAAAGAAAATGTGCTTCTAATTCCAAGTCTTGATAGTATGAGATTTCCAAGGCAGGCTACAGCAGGGTTTGGGAGACAGACTAGAGGACAGTAATGAAAAGGCCAAGATTCTAAGTCCTGAAATCTGTCTCTGATTCTCCTGCTCCTCATAATCTTTAAGACAAAGTCCAGAATTCATATCATGTTGTTCAAGATCCCTCCCCTTGCAGGCACCTCCAGAAAGGCTCCTCAGAGAAGAGAAAGGAGCCCAGGAAAGAAAAGTGTCAATAAGTGAAAGTTAAAAACTGTGTAGAATTTCACTTAATCTGAGGGGAAGAGAGTCTAACTTATTAACTAGAGATGAGAGTCTAACTCATCTCACCCAATGAAATCAAGTATTGGTACAAGCACTTTTTGTATATTATTTAATTTAATTTAATTTAATTTAATTTAATTTAATTTAATTTAATTTAATGATTTTAGTTGATTTGGAGATGCTCACTGAACCCTGATCCCAGCCACAAACCTGTGCCCTATTCTCAGACAGCAATACCCGTGTTCAGATGCTGAGTTCTAACTGTGATTTCAGATTAAGCTCTGATGCCAGGGTCATTAGGTCACATGAGTCAGAGTAGAGCTCATTCAGTGCATCTTATTCTCACTATGGTAAACGCCCTAAAATGTTTTGTGACTAACAAATTGGGCATCCTTTTCTTTCCCTGAGTCTTTTTAAAAGCTAAGACTCTCAGTGGTCTCAACACTGAGAACTGTACCTATGTTCTTCTGAGATGGAATTGGGTAGGTGAACAATATTCCCCCAAAACTTTGTAACTGGCTCTGACCTGTACCAGGATGACAGTGACCTTTCAGTTCTCTTGGAGCCCTGTGTGACTTTGGGTCTGGAAGGGACAAGGAACACCCAGAAGGAGTCATTCTGCCTAAGCCCTTATATATGAAATGCAATCATAACACTCTCTTTATGTTATATTGTTGTTTGTCTATAACTTGGTAATTAATTTAATCTCTAACAATTGTTTTAGTGTCCATTAACTATGTGCTAGGCACTTTTCTAGTTTCTGGGAAGAAATTGGTGGATAAACAATAATCTCTGCCCTCATGAGCCTTATATTCTAATGGTGAAGGAGAGACAATAAATAATAATGAGAACAAATGAACAAGCTGTATAGTATATTAGTATTTAATAAGTGATACTGCTTGTAAAACCCATCACCACAATGCCTGATGCATGGTAGGTACCCAAGAACCCTTTCTGAGAAAGCCAATGTGGCTTCCTCATATTAGGAAGCCAATGGGAGCCAGGCCAAAGCACCTGAGAGGGGATTACCTGTATTAGGGAAAAACACAGTTAGAGGTTGGAGATGGGGAACATGCTAGGAGACTGGCTGAGGTGTCATCCCTAACAACAAACCAATGTAGGGTCTGTACAGAGAAAATGCAGCAGGCTTTCAGGGCTGGCTGATGGAAGTGGTGTCAGTACCACGGACACTTCCAAGGTAGGCCAACCTCTGAAGAGACCTCTTGAAGCATAGGAGTGGCCTGGCTACTGACCAGCTAATTTGCCTGGGTAACTCAAACCCAAGCCAGAGTAACTGTTCTAAATTCAGGACAGGTCACTATCTGAAGCTGAGTCTCAGAATTGAAAGCTCGTCTAACCTTGCCTTACACATTGCTGTTGGAGCAGTTGGCAGAATCCTGCAGCAATAAAATCTCTGAAATTGTTATTTAAAGACTTGGGTGTGAATTCTAGATTGGCCAAAAACTATCTGCATGGCTTTTGATGGGTTAGTGAGTTTTTCATCTATAAAGTGAGGTTAATGGTATGTTAGTGGTATTGTAAGAACTATGCAGTGCCTGGAACATAGAAGCTAGTGCTTGGAACACTTTGGAGGTTGAGTAAAATATCTTGCAATGTTAGGACCTCTCTGGAGGTGATGCTTAGGATCTCAGAGGTGAATAAAGGGGAGAGGATATTCTAGGCAGAAAAGATAGCTGGAGCAAATGTAGGGAGGCATGAAACTGAATGGTTTGGCTGGAAATGGAGAGTAGTTTAACAAGATTGAAGTTATTCAGCTGCCACTTTTATTCTGAGCCCTCCTAAACCACTATTTCCAGCACAGAGCATTCTGTTGCTCTAGATTTTATCTGCAGCTAGCCTGTTGTACATCTCAGTTGAAAGATCTACATGTACTTCTGATACTTACCCACCTTTCCAGAACAAAATTTACCACTTTTCTCCAATGCGCTCTCCTCAGATGGCATGTTAGAAGGAAGAAATGTGTCTTATGAATAGTCTTAAACCGGGTGAACATTTTCTTAAAGGATATGGTGACCTTATTCTCTGTTCCAAGTGAGAGCAGAAAATGGGAATGGCTTAACACAAAGTTTGAGATAATTGGGTTAGAAAAGGAAAAACTTCCAATATCATAGATTGTAAGGAACTCAGGAAGTGTGATCAAAGGAAGCCATGCAATTCTCTTCCCTGAAGAAGAGGAGGCACTATCATGCAGATTGAATATCCTTCTTCTTCATCACTACTTAGTCTGTATTATAATAATTGATTTATTAACATCCTTTTAACAGTTTAAATTTGTATAGAGTCTTAGAACTTGAAAAAGTCTAATTTGATCTTAATCACCACACTGTGAGGCTATCAAGACAAGGATTATTAATTCATTCCCCCTCTGCCCTTATTTTGTACATGGTGAAGCTGAAACTGCAAGCCACAGAGTGACGCAATTGGTGAGCAAGCAAGTGGTGCCATCAGGAACAAGGCTACGTCTCTCAGCTCCCACCCAGACCTATGTCCCTCCCCACCCTGCCCAAACAGCACCTTAGTTATCAACAGAAAGCAGCAAGAACAAGTTACAAATGTGACTAAAGACCCATAGGGTCTGTCTTCCTGGTGTCAGCTGCTGCAAGGAGTGGGAGAACAAGGGCTTTCCTCAAGAAATTCAGGAGTTTCGGTTCAACATCTCAGAGCTAAGTTAATTAGAAGGGGTGGGGCGCTCTTGCCATGTAATCTTTAACCAAGAGAATTGGCAATAATCCATTTCTCTCACGGTCTGGGACTTGACCATTTTCAAAGCATTTTTACACCCCCCACCTCATTTGACACGTTCTCACCACCCTGTGAAGGATGTTTCCTTGTCATTTTCCAGACACAGATGAGGAGGCTCAGAGAGGTGAAGGGCTTTGCCTGAGGCCCCTGGTCAGTGGCTGAGATGGGATCCGAATTGCCTTCTCTGGCCTCTTGGTTTCAACTCTGTCTGGCTCTTTCTGCTGCATCCCAGCTGCCTCTGGCCAGATCTGAAAAACAAATCCTGTAATTGAGTTGGAATGTGGGTGCTGGGGCCTGGGAGACAATGTTTCCTGCTTTTCAATCTGTTCTTAATTTATTAAAGTGATGAAATAAGGAAGAAACCCAGAAGGGGTGGATGTTTTCCATCAGTGAGTCACAGGAACATGCAGAGGCAGAAGGTCAGAAGGAAGGCGCTGTTGCTCCGGCAGCTCCCCTCCCCTGACAAAGCCCACACAGCAGGGCTTGGAGGAAGGGGGTCTGCTTAGGGCTTCCCCTAAGAGTGCGATAAGCTAGGAAGGAGCAGGCCCACACAGGTGTCTCTCCCTCCTCATAATGTTACCTCTGACCACCTGAGCACCTTCCCTCTCAAATGCTCCGTGTCCCAGAGAAGACAGGAGGGGGCCTAGCTCAGTCTGAGGGAGATTAGAAAAGGCTTCCTAGAGGAGGTGACCTTGAAGCCAAGACTTGAAAGGTAAAGAGATGTTACCTGGGAAAGGGGGAGGTGAGGAGGAGAAAGCATTTTCTAGGCAGAGGAAGCAGCACATGAAAGCCTGGAGGTGAGGGAGGAAGAATGGCTACAGCCAGCAATCTGGAGAAATGAGGCTGGAGAGGCAGAGAGATTGGCAGCACTCATATCTGGAAGAGCCTTCCGGCTCAGGTGGAGAAATCAGATTTCCTTCTGAGGAAGGGTTTGGTTGTTAGCTCAATTTCTTTGGCTGTGCATAAAGACAGATTGCAGAGGGGTCAGGAGAGGCAGACAGTCATGGAGAACTGACGAGGCCAGAGCTGGGGCAGTGGGAACGGGGACAGAGAAGGCAGAAAAAATGGAGGGATGGAATCCCACTGGCAGTAGGATTAACTCTAGTAGAGTCTTACTAGACAATAGGACCCCCTGGGGATGATGATTGGATTGTGGGTGGGGGGAAGGGAGAGGAATGAGCTGGCTTGGCCCAGGCTTTGGGGACTTGGCCCAGATGGTCACTACTGACATTTCTCTCTGTACCGTGGGTTTGAGGGCCACATTCTCTAATCAGCATCCCTACTCTGATTGCTTTCCATCCATTAGGTGAAAACTTTTATGTGCCAAGCTCTGTGCTGGGCCCTGGGTATTCAGTGATGATTCAGAAGCAGGTCCTGCCTTTTAAGTGAGAAGACAGGAATATAAAGAGAGATGACCACATGGTGTGATAAGGCTGTGACAGAAAGTTTGCAGGAGACCACAGAAGACACCAGAAGGAGGTTGGGGATCAGGGCAGGCTTCCTAGAAGAGGCAACTCATGACTAGTTTCTGAAGCCTGGATAGGAGTTGGGTGTTTGAGGGACAACAGACTCTTCTGAGGACAGAAAGGGGGTTGTGAGGGAGCATGGGTGGGACCAGGTGTGGGAGGAGACAGGCAGGGCCAATATTTCCAGGCCTGGCTGTTCGTGCACTCTCCTTTTTCAACTTAAGGTGCTTCTTTTTTTTTTTGGCCCACCTCATACCACCCTTGAACGTCCACTTTAAATTCAAACTCTCTTGAAGTCTTCTTTGATCCCCTCCCTTGTTTCAAGTAATTTATTGAGAACTTACCAAATGACCTTTATGTTTTATTTCCTTTATTCATTACAACATCCCTGTGAGGTCAGCAGTTCAGTTCAGTTTAACATCTATCTAGCCCCTAATATGTGCCATGCCATGAAAATGCAGAGATAAATCAGACATTGTTCCTGCCTGCAGGTAGCTCACCTTCTAGTGGGAAGACACACCTATTAACAGATTAATAAGCATGATACTGGATGCTATTATCTCAGGTTTGCATATGAGGAACTCCGATTCATATTTATTTATTTACTGACTGACTTTGTCCAGAGGCATAAGGACAGTAGATGGAATCCTGCCCTGGGTGATGTTGAAGTCAATGCTCTGTCTCCTGCTCTAGTCAACTCCCTGGACTCTTATTGTTGTCTGTCTGCTTTGAGGAAAGGATGTATAAATAAAGAGACGCTGGTAGATTTGACTTACCCCCAGAGTTGGCTTTTAGCTCACTGAAGGCAGGATCCAGTATTGTAACATGGTCCTGTAGAAACAGGTCTGGAGGAGGGGATGGGAACTAGCATCCAGGAAGTGCCTATTGTCAACCTGGTGTTCTGAGGCCTATCCCACTTCCTGCTCATGTGCCCCTGCTTCTATGCTTCCAGCACCCTCCCACCTTCATCCACCCTGGTTCTAATCTTGTGGTGAATGACTTTTGCCTATTCATTTGTCCCTCCCCCCACAAACCTGATCAGTTTGGAATCTTCAGAGCCCAGCACAGTGTGTGGGCTATTGTCAGAATATGGAGATTTTAAATTGGATTGACTTGAATTCTCCTTATTGATTTTCACGTGCTCTTATAAAGTTTGCATGAATGTCTATATTTGTGTGCTGAGTGTGTGGGTTTCTGTGTGAGCTCACCCACAGTTAGCATTGTGTGTGTATAGCTCCCATGTGGGGCCTTGCATGGACTCTGAATGTTTGCTACAAGGGCATCCACAGCTCCTTCTGAACCCAATGTCTTCTCACCTCATCAGCATCTTATCTTGACCAACCCTAAATGTCCCTCTCTTCCGTAAATACATTTCAGGTAATTTGAGTCTCCTAGCCCTGAATGAAATACTTCTGAACACCCTGGGGTTTGAAGCTGGCCTCTTCGTGCGTATCAAGAGCCTGCATTTGCCAGCTGAGCTCCCGGCTCTGGGACTACTGACAATGAGAGCCAGACTGCTCTCACTGGGGAAGTGGACAGTAAATGATAAAACTCCACTCACCCTCTGGTACTGTTTGCAGCCCCTAACAGGCCCCAGCTGGTTTATAGCTTCTCTCAGGGGCTGAGCTTTTTGGGGGGAGGATGGAAAGGTAGGAGTTTGGAGATTGTTGTCCTTCAGACAGTTTGTGTTTCTGGATATATAAGTACCCCCACCCCAGCTGATCATGGTGCCTTAATGACTAAAAATCATGAATATTAAACTGAGAGAAAGTTGACAGTATTTAAATGAGCATCATTAAGAGACACATAAATTAACAGGGTTTTTAGTTCTTGTGGAACTGCCTTTTCAATGTTAATTAAACAACCAGAGTGCTCGGGTGCTTTTGCAGCAAACTGTCCCTGAAGTGTGCTGAATAATATCATTATAGGTGGCTGCCTTGCTGTTTAATTGTTTCCAGGTTGATTTTTTTTGTTCATTGCTGCAGTAGTTTTATGCTTGTCTTGCATTTGGAAAAGGTGATGGGGATGAACCTCCAAACAAGCTGTAGTGTGATCTGTTGGCCCCATGGTAGACAGCTGAGCTGAACAATGCTTGTCCCTTCACACCAGCCTGTGTGAAGGAAGCCCTGATGACCCTTTGAGCTTCTGATGGCCCTGTCCATGGCTCAATTTAGGAGGCACCTGGATGCTTAATTGCAGACAATATTGCTCTTAGAAAGTTGAAGGCCTGAGTTTGGATGAAGCACTGGGATGGAGAAGGAAAGGTGGGGGTAATAATGAGGGAGGAAGTATAAAGGCCTTCGTGGCTCTATTTGAGGCAGTGTTGAGTAGAGGAGCCAGGAACTCTGGGATCTGTTCTTACGTCCATGGGTCTGAGCTAAATGACCTTGAGGTATTCCCTTGCCCTCTCTGGCACCAGTTTCTTCAACTGTAAAATAAAAAGGTTACACTAGATTATGCATTCTCAAAGGGGGAAATATTGTGCCTAAGAAGATTAAAAAGTGGCTTGAAAAATGGTTCGCTCTTTTTTAAATGTATAAAACACAGACATACGCAGAACACATAAACAAATATACAGTATTTGTGGTATTAAAATTTCATGAGAAGGGGGGAAATTAAGAGAAAAAATGTTTTAAAAACTCATTAAGCAGACAATAATGGAAAAAAGATTGAGAAACAGTGGGTGGGATGAACCCTAGGAGCTTTATATGTAAAGAAAAGAAAATCCACTGTGAGGTGGCCAGATGGCTACATACCCTGGGATACAGAAATGGTCCCATTTCTCAATCCCAGTATGCACTTGGCTGGGCCTTGACCTACCCTGGGTCTCAGGGGCCTAGTCTGTCAAAATAGGACATTCACATTGTACCAGGGGTCAGACTAAATGAACTTGGACCTTTGGAAGCCAGGGAAGTGATGGACAGAGTAGAAGGATGCAGTTCTGGGTTCATAGAGTGTGTGTAGCTTCTGGAACCAGCCAACTGGCCTCAGAGCTTGACTTGACCACTTATAAGCTGTGTACCCTTGAGTGAGTTCTTAACCCCATTAGGAAGATGGCGTTAGGATCAGTACATACTTTATATGGTTGTTGTGAGCATTAAGGCAATCAACACAAAGAAAGAATTTAACAAGTCCTGATATACAGTGAGAGCTCATTAAGTGTTGACACTGCTCACCACTATTAACATTAATTTTTTAAAAGTTGTTATTACTAAGTGGCCTTGAGTGAGTCACTGAGACCCTTAGGGCCTGGTTTTCATATTTCACCCTAAGACATATTTCATGGCTTCATGATGATTTTGCACACACTTTTTTTCTTTGCTAGAATGCCTTCTACCTGAGCAAACTCCTACTCATCCCTAAATCCCCACTCAGCTATCACCTTCCTGGGAAACCTTACTTGGCCTCCTCAGATAAGCTTAGGTAGTCTCTTCTGGCCTTCTGCATGGTCTACATCCCTTGCCGTGGACTACCCTCTCCTCCATTTCTGCTGCTTTTTTATTTGTTATCCCTATACTCTTCCCTCCTTTACCTATAAGTCTTTGCTCAAATGTCGTTTTCTCCATGAGACTTTCTTTCACCATACTGTTTAAAACTACTTTTCTCAAGGCATACCTCATGTCCTCCTCAGCTTTATTAGTCTTCTTATTTGTTTCCTTTAATATCTATTCCCTCACTAGAATGTATGCTCCTGAGGGCATGGATTCAGTTCTGTTTTGGTCACTGCTGTAGCCCCAGCAGCTAGAAGATGGCCTAGCACATAGGAGACAATATTTATTGAACAAATAGATGAACAAACAGAAGTGGGCCTTCTTCTTACAGCATTTTATGCTGGGTGTTGGCAATATTGGTGAGACCAGCCTGCTACTATGATGGAGGGACTCAGGGTCAGCTGAACCCCACCATGCTAAAGTCTCCCCTCCTGCATTCCCTCCCTCAGTATTTCCAGGATATACTTGCATGGCATGAAATCAGCAAATCTGCTGGAAAGTTCAGATGTGTTTTACTATTAACTAAGATTTTCACTGCAAGCCCCAACACTAAGAACTCCAGGGAGCTGAGCTGGGTTGCAAGGTAAGGTTCTTTCTCTGGAGCTCATCATGGCCTCATTTTCCCCAGATAACATTAGGTCATCAGTGCTAAAATCCAGGTCTCTCATTTTGTGACTCACATGTTGAGCCACTGTGACTCAAGGGAATACTAATTCAATGCCCAGAAAAGTAGAGGGAGGGAGTAACAGAGAGTGGGTGCTTGTTGCTATGCCCAGTGCTGACCAGCCTGGTTGCAATGGGATGTTAGGGGTAGACAGACCCTCCAAGGAGAGGACAGGTGCTAGAACAAACAATTTCTCTTTTATGATACTTTAATTTACATTTTATTAACTCTATATCTCCCTAGGGTAGATTTATTTAACAGCATAGAGCAATTTTCCTAATATGTTATTAAATGTAAAAAAATACAAATCTATCTGTCTATCTATCATCTATCATCTATCTACCTATTCATTTTAATGAAACCCAGTCAAATGCTGCTGAGAGGTCCAATTATCCATCAGGCTGTGCATTAAAATACCTGTGAGAGGAGTCCAACAGGAGATCTGGTAACAGAGAACAGTCTGGAGTTGGGATAACCTGGGTCTCAAGATGAACTTGGGTTTCTCCTCTTTTGGTATTGGCCTTCTGGCTGGGCCCAGGTTTGTTCACTGGGGACCCAGGTTAAGTGGGCCCCCAGCTAGGGGTTCACTTTTCTTCTTTCAAAAAATCAATTGGACAAGTAAATATTTATTTAATCTTGGGGTTATGGAAGGCTTCAAAAATTGACTCTAAAGACAAAAATCATAAAGGAAAAGATTAATAAAGCTGTAAAACTTTTAGTTATAATACTTATCATATTATTATAGTTACTTGTTTAAGATGTTTTCCTTATTAGACTGTAAACCCCAAAGGAACAAGTACTGTGTATGCCTTTTCCTCTCTTTTGACTGGTTTCTGGCATAGAGGATATGCCCAATAAATAATAATAATAATATTTAATAATAAGTAAGAGGGAATTCACCATACTCTCAGTATATGTTATGATTATTGGGAATAATTTAATAAACAACAATAACAAAAATTTGCTCTGTAATGTTCTCCACTCTTTCTTCCTTGCATATGCCAGGACTAATAGGAAAAAAAGCTCATAAATCTTAAGGTTGATTGCCAAAATGGCCACAATATTTTGCAAATTTTCCCATCAAGAAGTGGAGTGCATTCCAGGCTGGCTTGTGTCTTGCTTTGGCCAATAAAATAAATGACATTAGGAGAATTCTAAGTCTAGGCCTTAAGAGTCCTTGCAGCTTCCTTTTTTGGTGTTCTTGGAACACTGAGACTACTATTTGTGGTCCAACCCAGGCTAACCTGCTAGATAATGAAAGACATGAGGCTCAGTTGATCCCAATATCCTCGGTTGACAGCCAGCTAACTCACAGAAATAGTTTTCTAGCTGACCCATGGCTCTTCACAGACAAATGAATAAGCCCAGCCAAAAACAGCCGGAGAACCACCCACTTGAGGATAGCCCAAATTGCCAATCTACAGAATCACGAGCTAAATAAATGGTTGTGTTAAGCCACTAAGTTTTGGATGGTTTGTTACACAGCAATAGATCACTGGTAAAGACCTCTTCAGGGGGATATTTGGACTAATTAGAAGGTGTTTCATCTTACACCCTGACAATAAAAACACAAATAGAATAACCAAACAAAACTTATTGGGAGATATTGTGTAATGACTGTCCTGATACAGGAGCAACATTTTCAAGGAGAACCATACTAAACAGGTATTATCATAATAGATAGTTGTCTAAGGGGGAGATTGCTGAAGCTTGGTGGTCATAATAGTGGTGTGGTTGTGTGATGGTGAAGGTCCAGAAGTTTCTCCAATTCTGAAGGTATGGTCTCCCACAACTCTTTTTCTGGGCCACAAGTAGTCTTTGCCCATCTATTCCTTTCACCTCAGTGTCACTGAAACTCTTATGCAAATAAGGTCTCCATTATCTGTATAAAAGCACTTAAACTCTGTTTATATTATATGACCTTAAGAGACTTACCCATTCTCTCTCAGTCCCAATACCATTCCTTATACACTATGCCATCCAGACCAGTCCTGATGGTCTAAACACACTTCTCTTTTATACCTTTGTGTCCTCGTAAAGCCCACTTATCCTTCTGGGACCAATTATACAAATTTTACCTTCTTTAGGAAGCTGTGCTCATTAGATAACAATCAGTGGAACGGTCTCTGAGCTCCCAGACCTTCATTATACCATCTTGTCTCATCATGAGCTTTTCTCTTTTCCTTGACTTCTTGTCTCCTCTCCTAAACTTGACTTCTCCACCTGCAAGTAGAGTTCCCACCTAATTCCTATTTGTAGATTGATTTCCAGCACATGACCTCTTATAGTGTAGGAACTCAAAAATATTCTTAGAAAGAAAGAAAGAAAGAAAGAAAGAAAGAAAGAAAGCTACTATTTGAACAGTTTTGCAGCCCACAGAGTATTTTTACATCTATTGTCTCAGATGTCCTCATTAGCCTCATTTTCTAAATGAAGAAACTGAGGCTCAGAGCAGTTAAATGGCTTGTGGTTTTCTCAGTGAGTAAGCAGAGGAAACAGGAATTAAGCCTTTTGAAGTCCAAAGCCTAGGCTGTGAAATGTCTGTATAGTCATTCATTTATTAATTCATTCCATGGATATTTAATTTGTAAATTTGTAACAACTCTCTGCCAGGTCTGCTCCTGCCCATCTTCCTGCCTTCTCTCAGTGCTGCAAATCCTTCTAAGATCACTTTTTTCTCCCCTTCCCTGTCTATATCCTTCACACTCATCCCCTGGGAAGTCTTTATGGAACCCAGGCTAGGTCACATACCTTACCTCCACTCCCATGAGCTCCTTGATTTTTTTGATCCCTGTCTTCCCTATTGGGTTGTGAAGAGCTTGGGGGATCCCCAGAACACCATTATGTTCCCCATACCCAGTAAGATCCTGACTGGGGTAGAGGGAGGGGGCCATGTGAGTGATAAGGGTTGGGGTGGTCAGTAGACGGCAGATCATGAAGGGGCTTTTTAATCATGTGAAGAGACTCAGACTTTTTTCTACAGGCAGTCAGGAGCCAGGGAAGGGTTTTAGGTAGGTGAAATCCCATCATTTAAAGGATAGAAAAAGTAGAGCTCTTACAGGAAAATTAGAAGGGGTAACCTGAGAAGTTGGGAAACCAACACACAGGCCAGGGGAAATGAACACAAATGGGAACCTTCTAGCTCCCAGACCACTAGCAGATAATGTTGGTGCTCTACATAGGTCCCCTTGGACCTCCACCCCCTGACTTCATGTGCCTTCAACCACACCTGTGGCTTCTCTTCAGTGGACTGCCCTCAGCCTACTGGACACTGTCGCTAGCCAGCTCTCACAGATGGCCAGAACGGTCTGGGAGTTGACCAATGATTGCTTGGTTGTTGAAGGGAGAGTATGAAAGACCATCTTCACTCTCACGTTGGGACAACTTATGCTCTGGAGATCCCCTGAAGGATTTACCCTCTGCAGGACTTTTACCTGAGATCACATCCTGTTTGGCTCCTTCCTTTCCTGTCCTCCTTTCCCCATTTCCTTATGGGTTTCTCCTGGAAGCTTTTCTTTAATAAATCATTTGTGCATGAATCCCCATCTTAAGAGTTTGCTCTAAAGAAGCCAATCTAAGACACATACATGGGTACATTTATATACAAATGGGCATACAAACTATGTTTATGCCCCAAAACAGTGGCTCAGAAACCCATACTATCCCTCCTCACATAACTGGGCTGTGAACAGACACAGAGGACCATGGATCATACCTCCTAGGACTCCTGGGATTGTGGATTGACCAATTTAATGAAGCTGAAATGAACTTCTACCTCCTTCATCCTTGAGGGATTTGTTATCATTCTCTTCAATTCAGAACTGTTTTACATCGGTTCTTTCACTGTGTGCACAAAATATTCTGCAATATAGGCAAGGCATGTTTCCGCCCCATTTAACAGATGAGGAAACTGATACTCAGGGTGATTGGGTGACTTGCCTGAGGCCTCAAAGCTTCCTAGGTTTCCCTGATTTCACTGTCTGATTTTCTTCACCAACTGTTCCTCTGAGGGCGACTGGATCTAAACCTAGGGCAAAGGTCCACACCATTGTGCTACAAGATGTAGATGAGTAGTTCAAGGGAATACATGGATCATAGAAATCCAGCACATCTAAACCAAAGAGACGAAGGTATTGTGGAGTTAGTGCCAGGGCCAGACAGTAGCTGAATGGTAGACAGGAAATAATGGGAAATATGGAGGTTGAAGGAAACTGTTCTTCAGAACCTTGATGGTCAGAGGAAGAGCAAGAAGCTCCCCTCAGAACAGACATTGTGTTCAACACAGTATTGGGAGCAATTAAAGAACCACAAGGTAAATGAAGCCACATGTTACAAAAAAAAAAATAAGGACATTATAAGGGGCTGCTCAGGTTTTCAGGCATCACAGGTCTAGCATAACCTTTCCTAGAAAGCATTCCACAATGCTCCCTCCCACCCTGACTGAATAATTAGTTCTTGTCTTGTATTCTTATTATTTCTTGTTACTCCCTGTCACACTCTTAATAGTTGATAGAGTAATTTCCATTTATTGTCTCCCTGACTAGACTACGAAATCCATGAGCAAATACTAGGTTTAAATAGTTTGTGAATCACATTGCCACATCACAAACTGGGCTATGATCCTGACTAGAATTTAGCCTGGCTCTAGCCAGACTGGTGCTGGACCTCAGTTTCAAATTGAGTTCTAATCTTGGCTGTAGACTGAGTCCTAATTCTGGTCACAGATACTGAGCCCTGGTTATAGACTGAGCCTTGGTTTTGGTCGCAACCTGAGCCCTGACCTTGGTTCCAGCCTGAGGTTGAATCCTGGCCATATATTGAGCCATAAACCTTGTCCCAGATTGAGTTCTGATCTCAGTCATAGACTAGATCCTGGATCCATCAAATACAACATTCATTTCACAAGGGGTTCAGTACAGCCAATGCTTTTGCTATTTAAACCATTCCTTGCATACATGTTTGCTGTCCTTATTTCACCTGTTTCAGTCTTACAATTCTATTAGACCTTGAGCACCCCAGGGCACATCTGCCTCACAGGCTGGCAGAGGGTATCCTCAGCAGGTTGCTCACTAGGGCTGGTTCACTGAGTGACCAGGTCCTGATGAACATGTGTCTATCATGTCTGTACTGAGCAACAAAGAGGAACCTGTAGGCAGATTACATGGGATATAAAACTGAAATTCATAGGCACAGACAATGGTATATTGGTTACCAGAAGAAAGGGAGTGGGAGGGAGGTACTAAAGAGGAAAGGGGGCCAAATATATGGTGACAGTACATGATTTGACTTTGGGCCAAATGCAATGTATGGGCACACAATGCAATATATAGATTATATATCAGAAATCTACACTTGGAACCTATATGATCCTATTAACCAATGTTACCCCAATACATTTAATAAAAAATAAAATAAAAAATAAAGGAACTTCTCAACTTCTTCTATCCTTGCCACCTCTGTGATCGAAGGACATTTGAAAAAAATCGATTTTTTTATATGCAACAGCATCCCCGGCACCAGAATCTGCTTTTCTTTATCCAAGAGTCTACCAGAAGTAGGAGAACAGTCAGGAACTTGAGGGAAAAGAAACTGGGAAGGAGAACTTTTGCTTTCCCAGACAAAAAATTAATTATAAAATCAGATTGTGTTACCAGAATTGTTTATATCTGTGTTTAAGGAATTTGCCATCTTCTGAATCTAATAGATGGAGCAGTCAGAGCTTGACTACTACAACAGTTTTTAATTTGTTTGGAAATCAGTCCAAATAATGAAGAAATTCATTTCAATACACCAGGAAGGCAATACAATTGGCATGTCTCCTTTTAAACAACAACAATGACAACACAGTTCTCAACACTGAATAATTAGAGAAATGCATATATCAGAAACAGGTTGTAAACCTCTGCTTTGGAGGAATGCCAGTAAGGGAACATTAATATCTAACAAGACTTCATAGTTTAGCACTTTGGTAGCTGTATGATATTTCCCCTTTAGAATAGATGTTCGAGGAGGGTAGTAGTTAACCTCACCTTCCACTTCAGAGAGGGTGCTTGGGTTCCGAGGAATGGAGGCATGTGCCCAGGGGCACACAGCTGAGCTCACGGTGCTGTCAGCACCCTCCATGCTATCTCTGCATTTGCTAAAGCCTTTGCCCTTGACAGGAAGCAGGTAAATGGCTTACCATGGAAATATGTGGGCTTTAAAAATGGGCACAGCAGTCTAAAGTGTTAATGATGATTGGTGTTGTACACAAAGTTCATGTGTTACAGACTCAGCCCATTTTCACATAGAACAGTGTACCTGCCCCAGTTTTTCCATTGTCAACCCACTGTGGGATCTTGTGCATGCCATTTTTCTTCTCTGAGCTGCAGTTTCCATCTCAGCTCGTGGGGGTAATATCTACCACACTGATTTGTATGAAAATCTATGACATTGATAGCATGCTAACAAATAGTTATAAATTAGTTGGTTAGTGGTTGTGAAGTGTTAAACATCAGCCAAGACCAAGATGGTATGGTGTTTAAAACCATGCATGGTCACTAAATCACTGAACAGTGCCTTCCAAGGTTGCCTCCACCCTCAGGGTGTGTCCATCCTTGGGGTGAGATGTGTAGCCTTAAGTTTTCAGGAGCCTAGAATGGCATTTCTCAAAAGGAAATTGAGTGTTAAGAGATCTGGCCATAAAGTTTGGGAAAGCTTCTCAAACTCGCCACTGAAAAAGTGGAGGGAGGGGTGTCACTTTTTGGTTTTCTGTTCCTTCTTCCACTGAGAAATTTCAGTGGATAAGGGGAAAGGTATGGTGGTGCAGGCTTGTCTATTAGAGCTGAACGTTATCTTATTTTTTTCTGGGTCCTGAGAGGTAGATCAGATTTCAAAAAGCAAACAGCTAAAGGAAGTGTTTGCCAGGCAGAAGCAGTAAGTAGCCTAAGCAAATGGACAGAGGTGTAGGGAGAGGGGCAGGGAGAGGCTTGGGAGATGGATGGGGCTGGCAGGGCTGAGAAAGTAAAGTTGTTCTTCCAACAGCTGGGAGCCATTGAAGAGTTTCGGGGAGAAGAGTGGCAATGACTGCTTACTGAAATCCAAAAGGCAGAAGTTGCTGCAGTCTCATAGTTAGGAAAGGTAAGAGCCAGTTTTTGAGGATTTGAGGCCAGTTCTAGTTCATTCCAAAGCCCTTGCGCTTTCTAGCTGCCTCCCAGTGCGAAACAGTGTCTACTCCAGTGAGAAATTGTGAGGTCAAGTTCTTGGGAGTCGGGGACAAGAGGGACTGGGCAGAAGGGGAGACCAGGATGGCCAGCTCCTAATTTCCTCTGTTTCTCCCAACAGGAGGCTCTGAGGCTTTCACTACTGGGTGTCCTCCCCTCCTTCCTTCTTCTCATCTCACCCCTGCGGCTCTAATGGCCTCCCTCCCCCCACCAGCCTGTTATCCAGCCTTTTATCATTCTCCAAGATGTCTGGAGACAGTCTCTTTCAGTGGCTGAGTCTCAGTCCTGATGAATGATTTGCATGCACATCACACAGCTGAGAAATGGTGGAGCTGGGCTGAATCCAGGAAGCCGAAGCTTTCTGCATTGTGCTGTTCTCACCATGCCTAGCACATAGCAAGCACTCCATGAATAGTAGTCCTTTTCCTTCCCTACAGGAACTAATGTCTATCCCACTGGAGATTTAGAATTTTTGAGCCTGAAGGTACTTGGTCCTTCCTTTATCTTTGGACTTGGCTCTTGTCACTGGCCAGATTTTAGCCTTTTCAGAAGGAGTAGGAGCACCTGTGTCCACAACTTAGGCCAGAGGGGCTATGGTCCAAGGGTCTGGGCCTGGATAGAAAGAGAGTGGCTCTGGGAAGCCCTGGCTGCTTTGCATGCGGGATGAGAGCTCCTCTGGTCAATTTGCTTTCACTAATGTCAGGCCCCCGCAGTGCCTTCGTTGGTTGCATAGCAACTGGCCGAGCTGCACAGCAGAGGTGGCCATGCATAAAAGATGACACATGATGGTGGGGCTCAGGGTGATGATTTGCAAATTTAGATACAGTCGCAGCAGGAATATGAACTGGGCACTAGACAGCTGAGGGGGTGGGTGGCTCCCTTTATCTCCTCCCACCTCATTCAGAAGGCCAGGTTCCCACTGTATTTTACAGATATGGGGAAAGGGAGCCCAACAGGAAAGGGTAGCTTGACTTCAGCCCCCTGAAAGTCACAGGCTGGGCTGGTGGGGGCTGAGAAAGGAAAAGGGAAGGCAACAAGGTGAGCAGCAACACCACCATGGACAATCAGAGGCTCTGGGCATCCCGAAGCCCCTCCTCAGACCTCCCCTCACTCCAGAGGGAGGGTGGTGAAAGCACCTGGTCTGGACACCCCTCCTCTCCCAGAAGGTCTCCTCCTCTGTGCCACTCCTGACAGGGGCAGAGAGAGGAAGTGTGCTGGACTTGTGCTGGACCCAGGTTTGTGTTCCTGGCAAAGTCTAGTCCTGGCATTTCCTGAGAGGGAGAGCTTCAGCAGATGACTTTAAATCACATTCAGTTTAATCCATCCACCACCAACTGAGCACCTGCTAGAAACCAGTCACTGACCTAGGGCCTGGGGAACAATTTTATAAAGTACAGTCCCTGCCCTTGAGGAGCTCTCATTGTGGTGGGAGAACAGATGTTCAAATCAATAAATTATGCTTTGGTGCATTGAGTGTAAAAATAGATAGACTAGGGAGGAGGTGACTTCTCTGAGTTTTGAAAGTAATGAAGGGACTGGCCAGGAAGACAAAGAGTGGAGGGATGCTCCCAGGCAAAGGAAGTGGTGCGTGGTCTCAGCGGGATGTAACGGGAACCTGAAGGTGTTTGAAGTGAACAGGGAGTAAATCTTCTGCCCACCTGCTACCTCACCACATGAGGAAGTGGATTGGAGCAGAAAATTATCCAGAATCACACACAGTGTCAGCTGCTGACCCCAAGTTTTCTGACAGCTCTGCCATGGCCTCATGTCTGTACACCTAGGGCTTCTGTTCTGGAGTGAATTGCTGGTGATTCCAGCAATGGCAACGGATTTTGGGAGTTTGGCCCAGAAAGTTGAATTTGGGACCATCAGTGAGGAATAAAGTTGTCCGGAAGAAAGATGTCATTTGGCTAAAAACATTGCTTGGGCTTCCCTGAATGGGATCATGTATCAAAAGAGAAACTCTGACCAGGCTTCCCTCACACATCATTACACTTTTCATCACTCATGAGAACCATGCAGGAGCTCAGATCCCAGCTCTGCCACTTATTTGTTGGGCAACCTTGAGTAATTCATTTTGCTTTTATTTCTAAGTTTCCTTCTCTGTAAAATAAGGACACTAATAGCCTGTACCTTATGGAATTGTTGCAAGAACTAAATAAATCCATATATGTGATGACCTTAGAACAGTGCCTGGCATGTGGTTAACAAAGCCATTATTATTATTATTATTATTAATTATTATTTTATTATGGAAGAATGCAATCCAGTTGGGATAGGAGTTAGAAGATGGAGGTGGGAATCTAATAACATGAACTGAGTGTAAAAAGACATAGGAGTTAGCTGATGAAGAAGCAGAAGAAGGATTTTCCACAGGGGCAATAGCTAGTGCTAAACCTCAGAGGCTCCAGCCCGTTATTTAGCAGATGAGGGTGAAGGCCATGCAGCAAGTAGTAGCAGAGCCAGGCTTGCCAACAAGCCTGAGGCCTGATGGGAAAGGAGAGCACTGGGTACCCCAGGGGGTAAGGCCTGCAGATGAATAGCTTCTTTCAGCTGGGGATATCTGGCAAGCACAAGGCAAGGAGGGCCTTCTCTAACGTCCAAAAAGTGAGGAAAAGCAAGGTCCTGCCTGACCTTTGAGACAAGTCCTGGGAGGAAGAGAGTGGGAACTCTCATGTGGGCTGGGGAGAGGGGATGCTGGTGCTTGGAGCCTCTGGCAGCCAAGGGGCTCACTGAGCTGCCTAGGAAAGGAGTCAAACCCTGGCCCCTAGTGAGGGTGTGTAATCTGCATTACTTACGTACCCAGAATTGGAATGTGGAAGCCGGTGCCTGGTTTGTTTAAGGTCCAGGGAGGCACCCAGAAAAGCCAGAATTACCCACAATCCACATCCTCCTGTGGAAGATGAGGCCTGTGCATTTGCAGTCACCTTTCCAACCTTGACAGACTTTAGCACCTGGGAGGGGTTGGACAGAGATTCTTACCTGGAAGGTCCCTGGGTGAGTTCTTGCCTGGCAGGAGCCCAAGAATGTTGTCTTGGAAACAGGTGTTCTAAGCTGTGTTCTGCTTGCTGCTGGGAAGTGAGCGATGGTGGCCAAGGAGACTGGTAGCTTCTCGGGGGACAATTGTTGCAGTCCAGAGAAATGCACTAAGGATTCAAATCTCTTCTTTATCTCCTCCTGGATATCCAACCTTGGCCAAGTTCCTTAATGTTTCTCCCCTTTCTCACCTGTAAAATGGGGATAATAATAGCACCAACCTCAGGATTATTCAGAAGGTTAAATGAGGCTATTCATGTTAAATACCTGGCAAATAACCTGACACAAGGGAAGTGCTCAACCAGTGTTAACTATTATAGTAGGGTTTCAAATGAACTCACACACCAACCCAGATCTTGCATTATTTTTTTTACTGAGCCAACTGCCTCCCCATCCGCCTTTCCCCACACCCCCCACATTAAGTAGTGGAGAAAAAAGTAGCCTTTAGCTCCAGCCAGGGTAACATTCTGGGTTTTTCTTTTTAAATGTCAGCGCTACATACTACTTCATCTTTCTCTTGGAATTCCTTCTGGAAGATTCTCAGCTTCACGTTAGTCAGACTGGGCAAAGCCCATGTACTTGAAGAAGCAAAAGAGAATTATGCATTATTAATTTCTACAATATGTCCTTGGCTATCCTTTCATTATCATAGTAATGATGCAGGGCTCCCATCACCCACTCGGGGCTGCCATTAGGGCTACAGCCTATCTTACACCCTGAGGTCAGAAGGACACATGGGCTCTCCAGGGTGAGATTGCTGAGTGGGCCCTTGAGGGCACCTGACTGCACTTGCAGAAGCAGCTTGGTCACAGAGCCCTGGGCAGAGGGTCCCTCATCTCTACTCAGGCCTCCTTGGCACCCACCACTGCTGCTCCATGGGCCAAGGGAACCCGCTGCCTCCACAGATCCAGCCATCTGATCAGTAGGTGTAGCTCTGGACTGGTCCTCAGTGAATTCTTTCAAGAATAGCTAACAGAGAAAAGCATCTGCTCTAGGAGTTCATGTTATATTTCTTTATTCAACAAACAAATAAACAGACAAACAAACAAACCCTACTCCCTTCTCTCCTGAAAACTCTGCTCTGATTGGCATGCAATTGTGTCATTCAGCAACCATTGAATCCAGACTCATAGTCAGATGGAAAAGCATCAGAGGGCCCTGGAGGAATGGCCTGATGGGGGCCACCCGCAGATGCCACTACTGGCTTGGGCTGGGCCCTGAGGAATCAGTCTGCAGTTGCCCAGAACCTCGAGTCTAAACAGTTCCCCTTCCGAGTGTCTGCAGCTCTGGCCAGGACAAGCTCCAGGCCACTGACTCACCAAAGCACACATGGCTTTAGCTGACGTGTCCAATGGTTTGAGGTGACCTGTAGCAAGTTACTAAACCTCTCGGAGCCTCAGTTTCCACTCTCCAAAATGGGAATAATACTGTGCCACAGAGGGTTATAATATCAATGAAATGAAATGAATGAGTTAATTTCTTTCAAAACTTTTAGAACAGCTTCTGACACAGTTTGTAAATAAACTGCAAAGGTCATAGCATTGAACAGCACTGACTCATGCAGTGAGAAAGCGGATTCCATTTAACTCCTCTTTCAGTCTGTCTGATTATATTGAGAGGTGCGTGCACCTTGGTTTTGCACTAATACATCTGAAGCATCTCTCTAATATTTGTTTTTCCCCAAATCGTGGACAAGCTTCAGACTCAGAACCTCTGGCAGGCAAGGGCCTCTCTAGAATTTAATGATTTTGTTTTGATTTCAGTGCAGTTAATTTTATATTTACTTTCCCTTCTGGTAATTAATTTTGGTGTTTCATTGATGATAGTGTTATATGGTATTGGTGACTTATGGACATGGCAAAAATAGTGATCCTGGGTAGTAAATTCTGCAAGTTAGGGAAACACAGTAATGAAAAGTCTGTCTGTCCATCTATGGTTTCCCTCTCTATATATAACATTTATATACATTTATATGTATATAAAATATCTAAAGAGAAGAGGGGTTAGGCCACTGTTTTGCAGCTCTGCTTTAAGGAGTGTCTTTGCCTGTGTCCCACATCGGCCCGGCCTGGCAGAAGCCACTCTACTGTGCCTGTGTGTGTGGCTCCGCTCTCCTGACATGCCCCGGGGCTGGTGCCTCTGAAGGCTCTGACACTACAGGTCTCTCTCCCCTCACTCTCCTCTCCCTCTGTTAATCTTCTTGCTTGGAGAGTGGCTGTAAATTACCACATTAATTTCTGAATCAAGCCAAGTTCCATAGTAACAGTACGGCTTCTACCCAGACCTGAAAAGATTCATTAGGAAGTTGATTTGCTAAGCACCCTCAACTTATTCCTTCAAAAGAACAGCTGCATTTACCCAATTCTGATAGCTCTCCAGGGACTGGGGCTCTGAGTAGCGGTAAGCCTGACCCCAGGCTGCCAGAGTGAGTCCTTGAGCCAGTGAGGTGGGAAAGTTGGGGATTACTCAGGATCGGTGGAATGTTAACCTCGGGGTCAGGGGGGGGATATCAGTGATTTGGGTACCTCAGCGAAGGGGATGCTGGTCTGTCTGCCCCCTTTGAGAACTCCTGGATGTCTTCCAGTTCATTTGTGGGTAGACTTACTAATCTTCCTGGGAGAGGTACCTAGGAAATGCATTAGGACTGACAGGTCCCAGGATGCTGGGATTGTGACTTTGGGGCAAAAGTGAGGACACAGGACACCCAACCTCTTTATGTCACAGGAGGGACTGAGGAGCCAGGGCACATATTTCATGGTTAAAAATGGCTGGTAAAATATTTTCTAAGGTTCAAGCCAATTTTGATGTAAATTGTCCCCAATAGGCTATTGCTTGGAAGCCTCCATGTTCTCATCTGTAAAATAATATCTTCCCACAGGGGTGCTATAAAGCAACCTCAGTGGGATCCTGCACATGGAGCACTTAGTACAGTGCCTGGCATGAAATTACTTCTGTCTATAGCTATGACAATGACAGTGGTGATGACGATGATGATGGAGATGATTCATATTCACATTACTGACAACACCTCTATCTAACTATCCATCCATCCCTCTCTCTCAGCACTCCTCAGCACCTCAGCAAGTAAGCCAAACCTGAAGGTGCCCATTTCTAAGCATCTCTCTGATGCCCCACCTGGTCTTCTTTCCCTTATGAGGCTGTGATCAACTTTAATTTGGTTGGTGGGAACAGCTTCCCAACCAATGTCTCTGCCCACATCAACACTGAGAGGGGCAACTGAAGCAGTTTCTTCTCCTTTCCTTTCCTCTCCTTCCCCACTAAGCAGTAATGGCAGGGGTTAGGTTCTGGAGAGGTTAGAGCTTTGGAGAAGACAGACACTGAGTCTGACTGGGAATACCACTCACCAGTAGTGTAACTTTGGGCAAGGGACTTGACTTCTCTGAGCCTATGAAAAACTGCGATGCTTCTTATCTCGTGAAGTACTGCAAGATTCAATGAGATTGTGCTTGTTAATTGGTTAGCCCAGAGTCTGGCTTGGAGCGAAGACCTGGTGAATGTTTGCTACTGTGGTCATTTTCCTGGGCTGGGCCTTGTGCTAGGCCCTGGGGCCCAGAGCTGCATAAGACAAAGGCCCTGTACTCCAGGCACCTGCTCGCAGGTGAAGGAGATGGTCTTCTGCAGGAACAACCACAACTCAAGTTGCCAGAGGTGGCTGTTGGAGCCCTTTCAGGAAGGCTTCTTGGAGGAGGCCACATGAAGAGATGTGCATGATTTACCATGTGGCATTGTGGGGTGAGTGTTGCACCTGTGAGCAGAAATGCTTAAACCTGTTCCAAACACCCTCACACCAAGGCCCCTAGCCCAAGGTTCCTGCAGGAATCTGAAGAGAGAGAGAGAGCAAGCAGTCAGAGGTTAGCAGGCTGGCCAATGTATCTGTGTGGTCTTCTTCTGCTGGGGGAGTGACTTCACAACCAGTTTTTTTTTAATACTTGACCAATATTTTGAGGAGACATTGTGTTTATTGCTTTTGCATACTTTATGTGATTTAACTTAAGTGTGAGGAAGTAATAACAACAGCAATGGCTGACAAATTATTGAAGATCTACTTTGTAGCCAAGCTCCAGCTAAGTGCTTTTCATGTGTTGTCTTATTTGATCTCCAGACAATCCCATGAGGTTTATGACTGCCATTTCCCATTTAACTGATGAAGTGAAGGCTCAGAGAGGTTACACCACTCAGCATCACATTGCCAGAACGCTGCATCTGCCTGATTCCAGGATCCCAGCTTTTCACCTTCATTCAGTTTCCCAGCACCAGGAGAGTCAGTATGTGGCTGGGAAAACCAAGGCCCAGGGGATGGCAATTATTCTGGAATGGAGTTGTAGGCAGTCATGCCGTGTGGGGGACTTGAGGCCTGGCTGGGGGGAAAGCCAGGGAATGGCAGGTGGGGAGGGCCACCCTTCCAGTTACAGAACTAAGGTGCTGCCCCTCTTGTCAGAGCTTCCTTCTGAAGGTGCCCAGCTTAGGGCCAGCAATTTCCTGTTTGTGCTGAAACAATTCCAGGCCTGTGTGCAGGCCCTGCCAGCAAAGTCTTCCTGATGGCATTGGTGTTTGCATTACACATTTCTGGGGCCTGCAGTGGGGAGGGTGTCCTCCTTTTCATTTGGCAGAAATTAATAATAAGTCTGAGCAGAGAGACATCACACACTGGGGTGAACATGGAATGGTCACCCATCTAATTTACTAGACAACACAGCCCCCCTGCAGCTCCTACTGTAGATGAGGAAAAATAAACACATGTATATTAATGACTTTAAATGATTTCTGTTTATCTAAGCATGTCTCTTACTTTTTACTCCACATATCATCAGATCAATAATTAGTCCCCATACAATTTAGTAACTGGAGTTTTCACTTATAATTGTTTTTCGTAATTTTGCATTGAGGTTTGACAAGTTCAAGAACTTGTTCAGTTTGAAAAGAGAGAAACAAAGCCAGGAATGGTTTCTCCTTGTGCTATGGTGTCCCAATAATCTGAAAGTACAGTGGATGTGTGAACCAAGAGGGGCTCACCGGGATCTGGCGAATCTCTTGGCCTGATTGCATTCTGGGTGGTTCTAACCTCAGAGACATATGTGTGTTGAAGCAGGTGTGGGGACTGGATTCTTCTTATTCACTGTTTTTAGTTGTTGTTTTGTAATTAGGAAAAAGCCTTACTCAGAAAGGGGACACATTGGGGAAGGTGAGGAGATGTTCTACATGCAGAAGCCAGCAAAGCTCACTTGTTTGTTTTGTTGATTAGGTTCCTGTTAAAGGTGAGATCATATGGTATTTGTCTTTCACTGCCTGGCTAATGCTCTCCAGTTCCATCCATGCTGTTGCAAAGGGTAGGAGCTCCTTCTTTCTTTCTGCTGCATAGAATTCCATTGTGTAAATGTATCATCGTTTTTTGATCCATTCATTTACTGATGGGCATTGAGGTTGCTTCCAGCACTTGGCTATTGTAAATTGTGCTGCCAGGAACATTGGGGTGCATAGGTTCTTCTGGATTGGTGTTTCAGGGTTCTGAGGGTATAATCCTAGCAGTGGAATTGCTGGGTCAAAAGGCAGTTCCTAATCAACAAAATGAACAAGCAAGAAAAATATAACCAAAGATACTGAAATTGAGAACAGGCTGACAGTGACCAGAGGGGAGAGGGGAGGGGATTATAGGGGGAAAGGGTGAAGGATTTGCAGGAACAAGTATAAAGGACACGTGGACAATAACACAGAGGGGTGGAAACAGGGGAGGGAGGTGGGGAGGGCTGGGGGGAAAAGGCAGAAAACTGCACTTGAACAACAATAAAAAAAGTTAAAAAAAAAAAAAAGAAGCCAGCAAAGCATCCTCTAGAGATCTTGTTACCACACACTTCTAACTCTGGGCTCCTACCTCCTTCAGGAAAGACAGTTGTCATGGAGGCAGTGGGAGGGACCTGATAGCCACTGACACTGACTTTATGGCAGGTCTTCTCTGTATTGCCATCGTACCCATGACAAATTTGCCCAGCAGGTATTACTGTCCCATTTTACAGAAGATGCAGCTGAGTTCCATGGAGGGCATATGAGTCACTCTGGGCCAATGGCTGAGTCCGATCTTCCCACTCCCACCCTTGTGTGTTGCTCCCTTCCACTGCCATGATGTCCCAGCACGGACAAAGTCCTTCCAGGAAGCCTCCACACTACTGTGCTTCCCTCTGCCAGGCCCTGGTCTCTGCTGTGGATGTATGTATCAATGCCGCACATGCATCTGGGGGTTGTGGACACCTGTTTACAAGATGCCTCCCCCCACCCCACTGGAATCTGTACTCAGGGTAAGGACTACACCTCATTAATCTCTATGTTTCTGGGCTTGGAAAAGAAGTCTGTATGGAAGGAAGGAAGGGAAGGAAGAAAGGAGAAAGGTAGGGAAAGAAGAATAAATTATTTTTAAAAAATTGAACAGATTCTAAAGTTTCAATCTTTCTTAATGTGTCATATTCAGGCTGAACGGAGAAGCCTCATTTGTCTTTTCTCATCTTTGTCTTTTTATTTTTTATAAATGTGAAGATTTATTTATTATTAAAGGCATGTTATTATTTTTAAATGAACTAGGTATGCTGTCTGAATAACGCAAAGGAGGCTCTGACATGATCTTTACTTTTCCAGATCTTGTGATGGAGCTTGAGAGACACACACAGGATGTGTTAAATAACTAAATAAAAGAGCTTACAATTCAGAAAGGGGTGGGTGGGAATGCACAGTTATTAAGTGTCTACAATGGGCCAGGAGCTGACCTCAGTACTTTACAGATGTTATCTCACTCAGTCCTCACACTTGTGCAGTGGGCGTGACAGCCCCCACTTTATAAACATGGAGACTGTCACCGGGGTGGCAGGGCTGAGGGATCAACAGAACTAGCTGGTTAGGAATGCAGAACTAGGTTGGGCAAATTTCCAAAGCTTGTTCTTGGTCAAGCTCCCGAATGAAAAGAATGGTCAACACAAAGTTTATGGGTTTCTAGGGGCAGTGGATGCATGGAGAGGACATTCTGTTGGCTTTGCCTCTGCTAGTCTGCTTAGCTGACAGTCCCAAGTCTCTCTTGCATTATCCAAGCCTTGAGCCATCTTGGTGTTGGCAGATGGCTTTGGTCCTCAGCTTTAATGGTGGGTAAATAACGTAATTAGGCTCACAGGCCGATCCTAGCATGTTGGATACCTGCTGCTCTGATCCACATCCCCCTTTCTTGATGTTGACCCAATGATTTCTTGCCTCAGTTTCCCTGATGGAGCTCCAATGTGCTGCCCTCAGCCCTGCCCTCAGCCTATTTGCCTGACATCTTGATCCTATAACTGGCTATTCCTCCTGATGGAAGAAGTAGAAAGAGCAATACTGTGTCAGCCAGTGTCTACTCAAGAAGGAAATCCTTCCATGTATTCTAAGCAGAAATACTTTGTTACAAAGCTATTGTATGGGTTGGAAAGCAAAAGGGAAAATAAAGAGGGTGCTCCCCAGAAATCAGCTACTGAACAAAAGCTATTAATGCTCATCCATCTGCAGAAATAAAAGGGGGAAGTGGAGGCTGTACCCCCACAGACATTGGTGGGAGTGATGTCAGTGAGATCCTACAATCCAAGAGTCCATACCCTCACAGGTGGCCGAAGCCTGAAATGGCAGCAATTTTCTTCCAGCCTTCTTATGACCCTTGGGTGTGCCTTCCAACTGCAGAACCATACTGAAACCCAGTTGGCATAGGAGCCTGAAAAAGTTAGTTCTCAGTTTTCCAGCCCTAGTGCTGCATGCAAGAGTAAAGAAGAGCAGGCGTGAGGCTGAAGAGCAATGACAACAGGATGGAAGGAGCAATGCTTGGGAATTCAATAGCTTTGGGTTCAAATTCTGGCTCTGCATTAATTAATCCTTGGGTGGATTACTTAACTCCCTTTGACTTAGTTATCTCATCTATAAAGTGGGAATAATAATAAGAATACTTTCCCATACATTGTTTTGAGGCTCAAATAAGATCATGCAAACAAAGCACTTAACAGAATTCCTGTTCATAGTAAGTACTCTTTATAAATGTTAGCTGTTGTTGGCAGTTGTATATTTCAGGTCATTCCCTTACATATACACACAGTCCTATGTTTCTTGAACTGCTTATTGCTAACCATTACAAGGTTCACCACTCATGGGGCTTTTAAAAACTTCAGAAGATATTGTACATTTGCAGAGATCTTTTCTTCTACATCACATCAAAGTGGGATCCTACCCAAAGTGGTGCTTTTCCTCATTCTCTTGACCTCACTTTTCCTGGTGATGCCAAGAAAATGACCAGGAGTTGAGCAGCAGTAGAAAGTGCTCACGATGCGCCCACATCTGTGATCTCCTTGACTCCCCCTGACAACCATTAAAGTAGGAATCATTGACTCCATTTCATACAGGAGGACACTGGGCTCCAGAGGTATCATAGATTCAGGTGACCCATCTTTTGCTTGCTACCTACTCCTGTCTCCAACACACCATGGTAGAAGTTGGAGGGCTGCAGTGCTTGGGTGCTGCTCAGCTCTTTCAGCAAGTGTTTCCTGGGCACCCACGGGTGGTGGGCACTCAGCCAGGAAGCCACTGCCAAGCCCATCCAATCTGGAGTCGACTCACGAGACTCACGCAGCTCAGAGTGGGTAGGCAGCAGGAAGAGGACGGTGTGAGAAAAGAACATCTGATGCTCCCCTTTCCCACGCATGAGCCTCTCCTGGAGAAGTTGGATCCAGCCACTTTATTCTGCTTTCTGGCTCTTAAAATGCAATGTTAGGCTGGTTCTAATTTGATCCCATTTTCTGTGGGTTTATTGAGAACCACACAGATGGGTCAGGCCCAGAGTCTGCCCTGGAGAAGCTCAGAGGCTGCAGAGACAGATACATGTGACAACACTGTGTAGCCAGTGCTATGTCAGCACGGGCTACACAGTGGGACTTGTGGGAAAAGGGCTCCCGGTTCTGCCTGAGGAGTCAGGGATAACATCTTGGAAAGAGTTGTGACTGAGCTGGGACTTGAAGGAGGCAGAGGAGTTGGTTTGATGAAGCAGGGGATGGTGGCCCAAGCAGAGGGATCAGAAGATGCAAATCATTTGGGGAGACTGAGAAAGGTTCATGTGGTTGACACGTGGAGGGCAAAGATGACTGAGGCCAATGCTGAGGCTGTGAGAGGTGGGAAAGGGTGGAATCATGAAGGGCCTTGTGACTTATGTCTGTGAGCTTGGACTTCATTCTGGAGACAATGGAAGCCACTGATAGCTGAAAGTGATGTGGCCAGATACTGGTTCTGAAAAAGCATTCTGATGCCAGAGCAGCATAAGGGGTAACCCAATAGAAAACAGGGAGGCCACTGAGGAGAAGGCTGTTACTGTGTCTGGGGAGAAATTGTAGTGGCTGGGACTGGGGTAGTGGAACAAGGAATGGAGAGAGAGGCAAGTTTTTTCAGGAGATACTTAGGAAGTAGAAGCAACCAATACAATAATAGTAACTATTACAGTGAACAGAGAACTCGTGCCATGTGCCAAGCACCAGTCTAACTGCTTGATGTATAACCCATTTAGTTATTGCCATAGCCCAAATAAATAGGCTCAAAGGAGTGTATTTCCTATTCAAGGTTGTAGGCCTAGTGAATGGTGAAGACAGGATTTGAACCAGGTCTGGCTCCAGAGTTCATGCTCCCAACCCCACACTGCACTGCCCCTTGAGCTCACAATGCTTGGTGGCAGATGAAGTGTGGGGAGCTGAAGGACAGGGAGGAGTCCATTGTGGTTCCCAGTTTCCAGGGAAGCTTATACTATCCTGTGCCTTTAGTCCGAACAGGGGCAAAGCTGGAGGATGATGGAGAAGGAAGCAGAGCTGGATTCCTCTGTGGCTCATGGCCACCCAGGTTCAGATCCTATTTTCTTTCTGGACCCAGCTCTTTGTCCTTACTTTTTACTATAGACTGAATGTTTGTCTCCCCCCCGTCCCTACGAAATTCATATTTTGAAAACTATGCCCCAATGTGATGATATTTGGGTGAGGGGTCTTGGGGAGGTGATTAAGTCAAGAGGGCAGAGCCCTCATGGGATTAGTGCCCCTTTTTTTTTTTTTTTTTTTTTTTTTT